>DWDW01000924.1:0-12847 GCA_018245635.1 Mimoniades versicolor eupheme
CTGGTGAAACGTGGGAATGTTCTACATTCCTCTGCCTACCTCTTCGGGGATTACAGGCGTGAAGTTACTTTAGTAATATCTAATGATATTTTTATTTTAATGCCATATGATATAATTTGTTTTTTGTCTGATTACTTGACGCGTAAATAAATAAATCTGAAGGTTTTCCGACGCCGGAGCAGGTAACATATGTACAACTGTTCAGTGTATCATAGATTAGTCATAACTGAAAGCCGCTCGTGAAACACTGAAACTAGTTAGAAAACAACTCATTGCACATTATTGTAATAATCAATCCTTTCCGTTTCATTTCGCTTTTCACGTTGCTGAGGCGTCCGATTATTCTGAAAGTTAGCATGAGTTGTAGCATTTCGACTTTGACCCAATTCTCTTCGCCCGCGTCTTATATGCGGCATGGGTCTAAATGTGGTTGCGGGCGGCTAGAGTGGGAGCTCGAACCACTCAGTCAGCGATCCCGGGCAGAATGACGGCATGTGTGGCCGCGTACCGTCGTGAGAATCAGAAGGCGAGGGATGAGATATTAGACCTGTCCTAGAAAAAGGGCCCGCAAGGGCGTCGCGCTATGAGGACACTGGTACGTTCCGTTGGAGATCCCGGAGCTCTCCTGTAAGCGCTGAGGAAGGCCACTGAGGGATTTTAGTGCGGTAATAATTCCACATAACCTCTCCCAAGGTGCCGGCTACCTTTTTAAGGTTTCCCCTGTCAACAAACAAGAAGGATATAAATGTAAACACACTCAACCAATAAACACACGATTGGTTTTCGACAGGAGCGAAAATTTAATAACAACCAAGAAAATGCTATGGACTCAGGAAGCAATAATGACACGTACGTCAGTTATATATTTTACTTTTTGTTCAATTTGCTTTAATAACGTGCAACCTCTAATTATTTTGAAGGCATACCAAAGATAATCCTAACGCGCCTTTTGATTGAGGCACGTTTTGATTGACGTCAATGACGTCAATGTTTGCATGGGAAAAGAAAATTGTTGTTTTTACTATTTTCCTTACATTTTTTACGTGTTTTCTCTCCATAAAAACCTTCCTCAGACTTCATCAAACACTACAAAAAGAAGTCAGCCAAATCGGATGAGTCGTTCTCGAGTTTTGAGCTTAGCAACACTTTTAGCGATTCATTTTTATTTATGTAGATAGAAGATAGAAGAAGATACATGACATCACGCCTGTAATCCCCAAAGATGAAGCCAAAGGATTGTAGCACACTCTCACGTTTCACCAGTTCTAGTTCCTGGGTTCCTAGGTTCTAGTCCCAGGTGGGATACTATCGGACTTTTCTAGCTTAGATTTTCTTGTTTAACTTTCTAGTAATGACTCGGTGTCTGGATTTATTATATAATTTGCTACAGACAACAACATTACACTAATAAGTAATATATAACACTAATAACACTAATAAGTATCATTTTAGTAAGAACAATAAATAACTTAGATTAAATAGATCAGTGACCACCATTTAGAAAAATATTACGAATAACCGCTAGTAGTTGGAAAATTATACGATTACTTTATTTTGATGTCCAAATTTCGCAATTCTCAAGGCAACAAATCCTCTAGCAAAAATAATATAGTCGAGATTAAACAAACAAAGACAAGATTAGCCTCGAAGCAATGCCTCGGCCTAATTATTCGAAAACAATGCTTGTACTACAAGAATTTAACGTTTGAACAGGCTTGATTCTGATTTGGATAATTTTGGCTTGGGGATTTCCATCATCTGACGGACTGTACAAGTGTTTATAGTTATATAATGAATTAATAACAATATCTCTGTACAACTAACATGCAGTCTTCTATTTACAAAACAGGTGAAGGCTTGTCAATAATAACCGGGTATTAAACAGTATCAGCATACTTCTTATATAAATAATTATATAGACAAATTTTACATCCAGACACATTAGAGTAGTACTCGTAGGTTACACGAACTTCTCATAGTAGTTATTAAATCCATAGCCCTGTATTTAACGTTCTGTGTCGCTATGCCAGCCAACCAACTTAGGTTACCAACGAGCCTAAATAGGTTACTTCTATTCAATAGAATATACGATTACTTATACGCCCAATTTATCAAATGATAGAAAAATTAAAATAATTGAATTAAAACATTAATTAAATTATATTAATAACTTAATAATTATATTATTAACTTAAATTAAATATTATATGGGACGTAATAAAAGTGGGAACACTGCACTTCGAAAAATTGCAGGTGTCATTTTATGTTATGCTATTGTACATTACACATTTGTACATGTTTATATAATACGCGATACATACGTACAGCTACAGATACGAAAATCGTGACCGCTTAAAGCGTTCCGGTGGACTTCAAGCGTAAGCTTCAATTTGCGACCGCCATTTTGACTTTAGTTTGACGTCATATCTCTAAGAACCTAAGGGCGAAAACACGTTAGAGCGGTGTTATCGCCTTTACAATATTGCCCTAAAAATGTGATCATCGGATGATATAAACTGTAGGAAAAACTGACGACACTTTATAAAAACTGTAAAACGTAAAAACATAACATCGCGCTTGTATAATAGCTGTCATTAAATTATTAAGATCATAGGGTATGAGTACTCTGGCACGAGAATGACTAAACACAACAGAACAGTCTTCGTGAGTCAATGTCAAGCCTAATCTCATATCGCGTAATAAGCTTTTGTACATAGCTTTGCTATAATTGCTTTTAATATCTATCTTGAGGCGGAGACTTAATTGAGTTTGGGATCTTAAAGATTAGTTTGGACCTAGGTACCTATGAATGAGTTAATAGTTTTGTGACGCTGCCATTTTAATAATACCAGTTTGAGTAGTACGGCCATTTTCGTGAGTATAATGATGTTCACATGCTCATGAATAGTCATAAAAATATTGTAACGTGAAGGCAAAAATTCCTTTCTTTTTCAAATTCTATTTTTGAAAGCCGCGTCGTGAATTTTGTGAACTGCTCCCTTAACCATAAAATTGACACATCCCCGAGCGAATCATATACTGTCACTTGTCGAACAACACCGCTCAAGTCATTTTGACTGACTTTACATGTGATTGAACCTCATTACTGATTCGCCTCTCTACTCTCTCTCTCTCTCTCTCTCTATCTCTCTCCACTCTATCTCTCTCTACACACTAATCCAGCAGTACTGTCATTATCAGGTAAATAACCTGATATTTGAAATTCGTGACGTTGTACTAATTCAGCCCGAACGTCATATTTCATTTTTTTCGTGCAAATAACAAATCAACGCTCATACCCGGAAAATAATCTGTCAAGTATGCATGCTATCATGACTACAGTTGTATAATAGTGACGTAAAACAATTGTAGATAAATATTGTTATATTTCTGTCTAAAAATGGGATTTCTGCTTGAACCTTTGAACTAGAGCCGACGTTAATAATACCTGTAAGGAACGTACTTGTAACCAACTGTTAATAAGACCGATAGTAATACAAATTATATTTTTTTTTTACTTTTTATATTATATTAAACATGATAGTAGATTTTATGTAATACCTACATATTCTAGGTTGCATGTGATGTGACACGTCAGCTAAAATCCCTGATATCAACTAAACACCATAACATCTATCACATAAATTCTGACTCATGTTCCCCTATTTCCTAATATTAATAATATAATCATCTCTTCTTTTGTTTTTGTAATAGAACACAAGTTTCATCTCATTTAATCAGAAAAACTTCAAACGTGATCTTCGTAGACCGTCTACGGTGTGTCATTAATTTTATCAGCAAAGTAAACATTTGCCACAAATCACCTAATAAGCTTCAGTGCCCAACGTTTTCCGGTCCGCTCCCGCCCACGGTTTGCCTTCGCGATGTAATTTATTATTGCTGTGAAAAGAATGGAGCATTCGCTTCGCAAACATTTCCACGCCGAGATTAATGCTAGAAGTATATCGTGATTGCGTTCACCGCGGAGCAACAGGTCTCAATGTTTACCGTCTTGCGGCGAACCGTGACTTCACTTTTCGACAGAATTACCCTTTAATGGGTGGCTTTTGTATATGTGCGCTCACACTTAGGCACACGTACACGCACACAGACGCACACACACATATGTATATACATACACACAGATGCACACATACGGAAGCACGCATTCGCTTTTATTCCCTGTATTATTGTTATTATTGGTATTAATTAAATTGGTTAAAACTGTTTTATTAGTGTATTCACAAATTACGATTAATGATGATTCAATACAAAACGGGAAATTTTTATACTTGTTATAACTACAAGTATCACATTCTAACATAACTTTTTGTAATTTCCGTTCTAATTCTACTTTGTAAATAAGATCTCTTCTATACATTCTCGATAAAAGTAATCGGTTGAGTTAGTCGTGAACGTGAGGGCCGCAACTGGTGTCCGTGTTCCGGTAACAGTTCGCTGTGTTTTTAAACCAAACGATCGAGTACTACTGGGTTTTTTAAGTCGAAATTCCTAATGTTAACTCGGATACTAGATCGATGCTCATGTATGGCATTAGCCTCAACTCCTAATCCATGATGGAACGTAAACGTAACTGGCAAAACGCGGATGTCTACTGCACTGTTCTGTCTATCTGCGTACCTCCGAAAATGACTAGATAATGATTGAAACAGTAGACATTGAGTAAATATTATAATATATGAACAATTGTTATTATTTTATACAATTACAATACAATTGTTATTGTTGTTATATCGAGATAATTAAATATTATTTCTTTATGAGTATAATGTAATTATAATAATGTATTTTCTTCAGGCAATCTAAAATATACATAATGTTTAAGGTTCCGCCGTCTTCCATTCGTTTCTTTACGACGCAAATGTAGGACACCAGCTTTGTTACATATCTACTTGTATTAACATAGTTTTGTATTCAAGTACTGTTATAGCAAATGCTAGAAGTAAACAGCTTATTTTTTTAATAATAATCAAGGACTAAATTATTTGAAACACGATTAGCATTTGTGTCGTACAACTGTTTATTTAAATAAAAGTAAATATTTCGAACTGAACATTGTAAACTTTTTTATTCGTAACAAGCATTATAATAAAGTTACCTCTATACATATTACCAACGATGTGTATAATATTCCTTTCAAAGCCCCTCAAAATCAATAACAAAGAGATAACATTATACCAACTCAAGACATGCGTAACGACACATCTCACTTTACGACATAAAATATAGCAGCATTAGTCCTAAAGTTACATTTTTATGCTCGCCTGTTACTTAGACCGCTGATGGCCTCTTAATGGCTATAATAGATGAACATCTTCCACATATATATGGGTATATATAAAACCTTATAAAAATAATTAATGTGCAGCAAGTTTTTCAAGTATTCACAAGTGTATATAGAAGCTTAAAAGATATACAATTTGCCGAATGTTTTCGCTAGAATTAATGTACTGCATATTTATTATAACGGGCACTATTTATAAGAAATAATTGAAAATTAAGCATTCTAATTAAAATTTAACCAAATTCAAATTTAAACCTAAACAACTCATAAGGATCGGTGACAAAGTAGAAAAATGGACGTTCAAATCTCTATACAATATGGTATTGAAATAAAAATATCTCAATTAAAGTCGCTCACTTAGTTACTTATCACAGATGTGACTTCAGTATTCGTAACGCACTATTTCATTAGAACCAAGGAATGAGATTTTATTATTTTAAAATCATCCCTCCCCATTGTTACTATTACAATACCTAAATAAAAACTGTAGACTTGCTAGATGCAAAACGATATTTCATATCTACGATACACAATAAAAATCATCATATGAATGTTTGATTAGGAGTACGTCCACTGCAACTTCAATATTCAGACTGCCAACCGAAGTAACCAAAAAAAAGGAAAACCTTCTGTCTCGCCAGAGATTAAGTAAATACAGAGAATAATATAATATTTTAAGCGCTATACCTTAAGCGATATTAACCTTAAGCGATAAGATATTTTCTTAAAAATATCAGAGCTAACAATAATTACTGAGGTCCCGGAAGAAGATAAAATATTTAAAAATCTGAAGTAATTTTTAGAATTGGAAAACCCACATGCTATGTATGTTAAATGACAAGAGCATGGAACTATGTAGAATAAAGTCAATTAATAATGACTTTAATACCATTATAATTGATCTGATAAATTTCGCTCAAATTTTCATATACATATCTTTTATGTATGTCTCAGAACCTTTAAACGAGATCAAAAACTCAATAACTTCAAATCAACAGTTTAAGTGAAAACATTTATACACGGTAAATTAATTTTAATAGAAATTTGGAAGCCTTTGAATTTATCGAATAAACATTTAAAGAACACTGTAGAAGTGGCGCGTGACAGTTCATGAATATGAAAAATCCATTGTTGAAATTCCAAAGCGCCACCGTCTCGAGATATAGTAATTTGTAAACAGTACATTTATAGTTTTATTTTTCGAACAATCACCAATATAATAAATATGGGTGATTGACTGAATGAACATAAATGTAACAGCGAATAACAGTAAACAAAATGTTTCAATTTGCTACATTTTCAATTTCAAATTGTCTTTCTATGATTATCTATAACGTAGTAATCTATTATTTTTTCTTCTCGCATTTCACTTTAAAAAGCTTCACGTATAAAGAACAGCACTGAATGTATTTTGTTTCGCATAACGAAATTCCAGATGTCATCCTATGAAATGCTACCGAGATCTCCACATGGAATATACTCTTATTACACTTCAACAGTGAATACAATTCAATTCAAGAACACGACAATCTATTTCTTAAACTTTGTCTGAATTTGCATCACGACATCAATGATTATGTCTGAACATAACATTCATATTTACTAAACATCATACGTTTTAACTACTGATACCTGTAAAAATCCAAGATCGTAACATCGGTATTTGTTTTGTTTAGACATTCCATTGTGTGGCATTGTTAGCGGTGACAATAAAAAAGCCATACAGGAGTTAGATATTTATCATATTGTCAATAACAATAAGGTTCTTCTTCGTTATATACATAGATATTCTATGGCTCACATTCCCCTCATTTTAGCGTGACTCCTCGTGACTCGCATACTTTATTAAGCCGCCGTGCATTACATGGACCTAATTAACTTTATATTAAATCACGAAGCTAACTCACCTTACAATGGTATTTCATGTCAGAATTTATTAAAAATGTTCTCTAAAAATTTATGTTGACAAAATATTAGCCTCGCCAAATGTTTCTCTGTTTCTCTCGACCATTTTTATCATTCCACTGCTGGGCAAAGATCTCCTCTCAGGCGGAAGGTGTCAAGGTCATAGTCTGCCACGCTGGCCAACTGCAAGTTGGTAGAAAATGCCTTAGAGCAAAATTTTTTTTGTGAACTCGAAGTCATGCAGACATCCTCTTCATGTTTTCTTTTACTGTTATAGCATGCGATATTTAATTTTACGTACGTTTTGTAAATATGTGCGCGTCTGATCTTGAGCTCGAGCTCCTGGATAGAGAGAGACTTAATTTAACAATACTAGGCTACCACTACTTTGTTAATTATTAAGTTAATATTTTTAATATCCTAATATTTCAATTATGTGGACATTAAGGCAAACATTGCGAAAGATCTGACGATAAGTTAAAAATGAAATATGTCATACCATTTTTTACAACACGTAAATATCCAGCTATTACGTAAGTAGTAAAATATTTTTAAAGTAACTGATACATTGCTTACATTTTATAATTCAAAAAAATCTTAACATCACACCAGTAATTTCCCAAGAGGTAGGCAGGGGAGTGTAATACACTCCCACGTTACACCAGTTACGTTTACGAGCCTATTGTCATACACCGGGTTCCAATGCAAAACCACAATGCACTTCTGGAAATTTCTACTATAAAATCTAAGTTAGAAAAATCCAATAACACGAGAACTGGAAGTTGAACCCAGGACTAGTCGATCGGCAACGCGCTTGCGTCCACTCGACTAACGAGGCAGACAATGTCCGAGAATAATTTAAATACACAAAAGTTACTAATGTGTCGGAAGCTTTTTGTGCCCCTTTTAATTAAACTCATATCAAAGTATTATATATGACTGGGATGGATTTATATGGAAAAGTAACTAGTGAGCCCGCAGTTACCGAAATATGACCGTAATTAATTAAATCGAAGTCCGAATCTAATTGAGGTTTTATGTCAAAGAGCTCTGTATTTATCACAAACTATACTTTTAAACCTTGGCAGAATGGACACATACAATGATTATTTTTACATTAAATGTATTTATAACATGTTTTTTATGGAATATTAAACTTTAAAAATATTATTACATAATAATAACAGTATATAATAATACAAATACATAATAATAGCAATACATAATAATAACAGTAGTTTAATAATACAAATACATAATAATAGCAATTCATAATAATAACATTATATAATCATATTGCGTTAGAGTAGTAGGTAACAGTAGCAGTATAGAATAATAACAGAATATAACAATAACAGTATATAATAATAGTATATAATAATAGTAAACAATAATAGTATATAACAATAGTATACTATAATAGTAGTATATAATAATATTTTTTAGTTTTCTTTTGATTGTCTGTTAATTTTTAGTTATTTAACTTTTACACAATACATAAATCTAAGGAGATACGAAGTTCGTTGGGTCAGCCGGTGTCTGCCGACGCAGCCTGGGCATTGCGACCAATCCTTTCACCACGATGGCCATCTGATCACTCACGATCAGCCATCGACTCGGCAAAGAAGATTAGGAAATCAATATCAACATGTTTGTTCGGGATACCGGGTTCTAGTCCCGGGTCGTGTACTGATGGATTTTTCTTATTATGTCATTTAGTGGTACTGGAGTCTGAATTTGTACGCCGTGTGAGACAATAGGCACACCCCCTATTCCAGGGTAGGGCTTAAACGTAATAAGTAACCAAACTCCTCTGACTACCTCTTCGGGGCCAACGGGCGTGGTGTTACGCTTTTATCTTTGTTCTGTACATTGTAAGACAATAAGGTTAGTTTCATATGAGAGACGTTTTTGTCGTTCGTCTAATGTCAGGCTGTCAGTATTTTATTTAATAAGTTACTCTATATCTTACTGTAGGTCGAATCTAAAGAACTTTTCGATTATTCCAAGAATTTTATTAGGCACTTAAGGCGAGACGTCTACGTAGGGTGCATAAGTTTAAGATCGCGTTTCCACAACACCCTACGATATCAGTAGTGATTGTTGATACGATTCATATGTTATGTACATATGAATCGTATCTATACTAGTACGTCTGAATTAGTGCCCATGTAACTACTTCGTGATCTGTTTTGTATGAGAGTTAGAAACATTGTAACTCTCAAACAGAGCAGATCACTTAGCAATTAGATGGGCACTAATTCAGAACACTTTAACTCCCCCCCCTAACTCGTGGCCACGCAATTAAATCGACAGTTTGAGCCAGAAGTTAAAATTACGGAGAACTATGTATATTAAATATATCAAAGTTCGAAATTTGAAAGTAATATATATATGTAAACTATATAACAAAGTGGACAGGAATAAACCCACGCATTGTGTGATTCTGCGTTTATACAGAACTAGCATACACATTGAAGTGTCCTTTGATGTAGTCAGTAATACAATATTCTTACTGAACTAGATTCTTACTCAAATTGACAGAAGAATCGTTGGCTTACACACCTCACATAGAAAATACATAGTGTATATATGAGGTTAAAACCCTTTTTAGTATTTTAATACTAGGCCGTATTAGCAAATAATAGTTAAAAAATGTAATCACATCAACACTGTATCTAAATAATTCTAAAGCATTATACCTGAGTAGTCAAACTGCTTTGATAAAAATCTTATTCGTAAAACTCACAGTTTAAACAGTAAAAACCTTTTTAATATAAGCACTTTAGGCGCTGTACACCTAATCGACCCCATATTGCCGAGCCATAAACCCTCGATATCTGTTCCGTATGGCTTAATAAGTTTCCCATCACGTGCGGCCCGGGTCGTAACCCATGATTTAAGGCTTCATTTACATGCATATTAATCTACAATACAAGGGAAGTCCATCAAAGCGTTCTGTACAAACTGAATGTTTATATAGACATGTATATGAGTGTCTGCCTATCCACACTTGGCTAATGTATCTATCTATGACCTTACCCTCTCCGTCTGAGAGGAAATAAGTCTCCAATAATTGAATAATAAGAGAATAATGATGATAATGATATATATGAGTAGGAATAAATATAATGATGAATAATGACCTCTTCAAATTTTCGGATTTATTCCCAAAAAACTTTTTGTTCCGTTCTTCTTTTGTAAGATAAAATATTAATCTACCCCGTATTGCGTTTTGAATTCGGTAACGAATATTCACATTGTAACATAATTTAATTTCAAAATGGCCCGTCTACATTTTGAAATGGAATTATGTTAAAGCAAAATGATTATATTTTTACTTAATTGGATAACTTAATTGTTTATTAAAATCTCATTTAAGTAATGATGAAATAATAAACATGAAAATTTGTTATATATGTATATTATATTAGAATCTGCTAAATAAGTAAACATAAACATAAATTGTTTTAACAGGAATATAAGCACTTACCTTATCTCCTTAATGATGACATAATAATAATATTAACAAAATTAAAAAATTACACTGCAGTTACATACCATAATTACACTTTACAGAATTTATTTTTGTTTCTTTTCTTCATTCATTTGCAATCTTACGCGAATGTTATAAATCAATATTATAAATCAACATAACATTCGTTTACAACTGTAGCACAAATAAAGAGCATTGTAACAAACGTCTTCACTCGCTGTTTTAGCCACTGGTGTAACTACAGTCGCGCCATACTGAAATCTAATCAACTTCATAGCGATCGCACGTCTCACAGCTCTCTAGCCGCGTGGCACCTGATTGTTGAATAGTTGTGAATGGTCCGCAACTGTCACAAACATTCCAGTTCGCGTTTCAAAGGAATATCGTCGAGAGACGTCGCTGATATGGTACAATGAGCACTAATGTACTAAAGAGATATGTAGATTGTTAGAGTAATAACGAAATGTGGCTTTCATTCATGAAGGTGTTGAATTCTGTGTAAATTATTCTGTTATATAGAGACTTAATATACTTCCACCTATGCGGGTGATTATCTATAATTAGCATTTATTGTCAATTATATCTACAACATGTTATAGTTTCAAAGCGTACATGCCTCTTAAATATAATTAATTATGTCATTAGATCTTCATTTAATAAATAAAAAATTATCATAGGAAAAATAAGATCACATAGATATATAAATATTATACATACACGTATTACACATTCATACAAAGCAAATTAAATTTCACAAACATTTAAAAGACTCACAACAAAAGCGCGTTAACTTCCATACATTAAATCCATAATGAAACTTAAATTCAACTTTTAAAGTTAACATTCGAGTTTCCAATGCCACTAAATAAAATCGTCTCGAAGCATCCTAATTACTTTGCGACAGTTGTAAAATGCTATTTATATAATACTATTTCGATATTGCAACCCCGAAGTTAGTTAAGGGGATTTCAACTAATTATACTAATGCAATGGGCACCCAGACTTTCGTTTATTGAAAGTGTTATTTAATTAGCTTGATATTTGCAGTTCTCCTCACTGTACCGCTAACTTTTCCCTTTGACATTCAGACTGTACCTAAATGAAGTTACCGTACCTCCCCACGTTTGCAAATGTCAACACTGCGAACTGAAGCAGTATTGGGCGTGAAAATCTCTCGGACGGGTGACTTCTTACGCAATTTTTCAAGTGTTTCTGGACGTTCAAGCAGTCGATAATCATTGCTGGAGAATTAAAGTGCTGCTTAAAAAAATGAACATATTTGTATCAATCCGTAGCATATAGCAATTAATTAATTTTGACATATGCAAATGCCTGTTAAGGCCGCATTTATGTGGACTCTGTTATTACAAACTACAATTTGTCAGATACTAAATGGCATGCAAAAGAAAATAAATTAGCTATCCGTAGCTTCTCATAACCGTAGTAGTGCATCATAGAAAAACCCGATACACGAATTCTCCATTGACAGCTAGCCAAACAAGATTAAGCAGACCGGTGCTACGGTCACGAGACAGCTAATTGCCAAACAAACAAAACAAATCAAATCAAATCTCATTTATTCAAAATTGGTTCATAAGAACAAAAACAACAGTGTAGTTGTACAGTTTATAGGCGTGGAAAATCTTATATGCCGACATAGAAAATACTTACGTTCACTACAGTAATACATATATTCGTCCTGTGTGGGAATTGCACCCATTACTTGCGGTTTGCTTCGCCTTGCAGTTTCACTTAAGACATATACCAATTTTATAACATCATAAGATTACTCAGGGTTATTTTGAAAACAGTAAGACAACAAGCTTTTATATTCAACGTTAAGGTCACATGTTCACGTTTCAAAATGCAAAAACTGTATGATTTCATCCAAACTGCCATTCACTATTTAATATTTCTCTCCGTATTAATTTCACAGCTAATTATGAGTTGTAAAATTATTTGTGCACCGTGTATACATGTTGTGATTACGTTAAATATACTTCAGTAAACTACTTCAATATACAAACATTGTATTGATGTGTGTATGTGTGTGTGTGTATCTGTTTGTGTATGTGTTTGTGTGTATCTGTGTGTGTGTGTGTGTGTGTTTGTGTGTGTGTGTGTGTATTTTTGTATGTGTA
>DWDW01000925.1:0-12841 GCA_018245635.1 Mimoniades versicolor eupheme
CCGGGTGTAAAATTGATTTTTCCTAAGAACATTTCTTTAAACGTTACGTAACAATATTATGAACAATATTTGTTTTTAATACATAATGTACTTATGTCGGTATTTGATTGTAATTTCACACGTACAGAAAAATTGAAGCATTGATTTAATATAATTGTTTCTAATAAATGTATGAACATGAAAGATTTGTTACACGTTATCGTCCGATAATTTTCGCATCGACCATTTTATAAATTCCTTTCACATTTTACATTTGGTCGTAAGTTTTTACTGTTTTTAACTAATCTTAATGATACTTTGCATTGTGATTTACATCGCTAATTAGAAACTAGTTTTTCGCCTTTTACCATATGAATGGATTACTTTAAGTAAATGATTTTATTGACAATATTAATTTGCTTGCTTTTAACAGTACTACAGAGCGAGTTTCTTTTTATCTCCAATAAAGTAAATATCAATTTCTAGCTAAATAGTCTAATGTGCAATTCACAAAAAAAACAACATTTTGTAGTGGCACAAAACATTATTTCAATTAATAAAATTACTTTCAGTACCTAATGGACGTGCAATTTACAAAAACAAATCTGAATTAATAGACTAAATTACAAAATGACAAGCGGGTGGTGTACATAAAAAATGTAATTTTGTTTTGTTATATGTATAAATAAACATTTTCCTCGACTGCTAATTAACATTTAACCACCGATCGCACCGCATTAGTGATTAGTTTCTGTAAATTGCTATGTCGTACAAACAGGGGCTAGTTTTCACAATGGGCGTGACTCATATTTGTGACAGAAGAGATGCTTAAAATAATTCTATAGCGGCAGTGTTTACATAATTAACATGTGTATAATTTGTAAATGTACGTATGCACAAAGATGTGTACTAGTTTTAATTGCTACAAAGTAAACTAAGTTTGAAATGTTTTATGTTACAATTAATCTGATGGTGATAATGTTAAGAACAAGCTATGAAATGTATGTACATATAATAAAAAAAAGTTATGGTGCTATTTTACTAAGAATAGCCACAGTTGATGAGTCAGTAATATATTTGCATATTACTTCATCAACAATAAAAAGTCAAAAGGCTACATTGTGTCTATGTCTATTTATTAGCGTACGCAATGGCTATGCTCGTGATATATAATTAATAAATTCAAATAGCAAATTCTATACTTTAAATTATACCTGTTAAAATCTTAAATCCTGATAAACGTAAAATTAAACCACGACATTTGATCACATTGACATTTGCAAGATGATCACACGATTACTATATACGCGCGCACAGACACACATTTTAAAAGACTTACTGAAACTTTTTAATATACAAATCGGGACCGTCTCTAAATCAGTTAGAACTTATAGCACTAGAGAATTTCAATAACATTCACAATTGTAATTCTTAAATTAAAAACACTAATTGTTATTAAAAATTCCAATAAAACAAACAACACTACAAATCCGTCCAAAATTGGTAAATAATTAATGCGAACGCTTTGGAACGTCAATTGTTCACAATAGCGTGGTATTCACGGGGCTCAATGAGCGACGTTCGCGGGCGAGACTTGTCCGATGTTTACAAGTCGGCGGTACGCGAGGTGAAAGTTGGCGCGATCCGAGCATCGGGCATCCGAGCGCTAAGCGTGAAGGCCGCACGCGCTCCCGGACTCGAATGACGGCGCGACGCATCCAAGAGCGCAGTTCGCTGTTCGCCCGCGCGACGCCGCCGGCTGCGGCGTCAACGTGCTCATGATTTTGTCATACAAGCAGGAAACTTGTGTACAGGCTCTTATAGTAATTTCGCACTGCAGCCCGTGGTTCTATCGGTCCAAGCGCAATTACCGATTTCATTGAAGTCAAACATACATAGATGCTCGAAATTAGTCTTGTATCTTCATCTATACAAGACCAATTTCGAGCTACTCCTCACGGTAATTTGAGTAGTCTTCCAACAGCACCACTTAGTTGTGCGCTGCTATACTTTGTACGTAAATTTGAAAAAATTGCACGGAGGGTGCTATGACCTGTACAGATTCTATCCTCTATCTTTGCAGAGGTTGCCTAATTCCATTTCCGAATTGAGGATGATACTCGTAAGAAAGATTCCATATTCATATAGAATACACTTATACTGGTCGATCTGTGTCTGATTCTGTTCAGAGTTATACGTAAATAAATGACGCTCAC
Organism: Mimoniades versicolor eupheme; assembly: GCA_018245635.1. Taxonomy (NCBI): domain Eukaryota; kingdom Metazoa; phylum Arthropoda; class Insecta; order Lepidoptera; family Hesperiidae; genus Mimoniades; species Mimoniades versicolor. The sequence continues at coordinate 2,196 of DWDW01000925.1, forward strand.
GCAAGAGTTCCACAACGAAACATGTCGTGACTGATTTGAAGATCTACATACTTGCATCGCTCATGTCTGTACATACGCACTAAAAAATCGGGTTCCGGAAGAATTCTCGACGGAAAGATCTCTCCGGATAAGGTGGCCACTTGTTGTGATTCCCGAATATTGTTTTCGTAGAAAATATATGTCAATGAACAAGTCCCTAAAGTACTTATATGATAGGAATAGTTAAAAGTGGGAGTGTTCTACATTGCTCTGCCGAACTCTTTTGGGATTACAGGCGTGATGTTACGTACGTAGAATAGCCACGAGTTTTGTTACCGCATACATTATTATAATAACTATCAAACATAATACAAAATACAACAATTTTTTAAGTACAGGTGACTAACAACAAAAAAGCTATATCATATTTTTTATATATTGTACCTATATAGGATTAACTTGATAGGAACTCTATCTTTACACTATCTGACACATAAATGGGTCCTTGAATCAGCAATTGATCAGAAGTGCATAAGTGTTATTTCTAGTGTCTGAGTTCAAAATTTCAAGCTATTTCAGTTTAGCACATGATTCGCCGAGAAAGGTCTAATTTACCCTATTCCATTTGGTCTCCAATCGACCGTTGAAATAACTACAGAGAGGATTTCCACGCCTCATATTTAATGCACGGCTCGGTCGAGATAAACATAGTACGGACTGTGTAATTCTTCATATTCAATCAAATTTCGTTAAAGAATTATACCGTTAATACATCCACAAATAAATACCTGTGAAGGTTAATATAGTCCAGAAATGGACTTTTTAATACTCTTAAATCTCTCTACGGAGCCCTATATTTCATTACAACGTACAAAATTTGCATAATGTTCAACTAACATTAATTAATTAAGTTTTAACGTTGTTCAAACACACGTAATATCGCCTCTAGTAAAAGCAAAGCCCGTATACATACATATGTGCATTTGAGCAAAACTTTGTTGTCACTTTTCTATAGAATCAGCAGAGGAGCGCAAAATTGCGAGTTCATTCAGACAAAGGGCTCACTGGAACATCTTGTATTGCAGCGATGTCGACTATATTCTCGACAAATGGGCTCATATTACACGAAATGAAACTGATGACAAATTAATCACTGAAAATCATTGAACTTTATTTTATTATTATATGTATGTTTACTCCTTATCCCCCATCGGGTAGGCGGGAGCATAGCGTGTCGATTATTCATAAGATATGACCAAAACATTACCATCTATATCAAACGCCTTACCCGTTATATGTTAACAATTCAAACGGTAAATTTTAAGATATAATTATTATTAGCTAACACGAAGTATCCGGGCGCCAAGTTAATTAAATATTTCATTACGCTTAACAACTTTCTAATTTTAACGATTGCATTTTCAACGACGATGCGGCGTATTTAGTCGCTGTACAGTCCAAGCAAACTCGTTGTGATATAAGTTTGAAAATAAATAAAACAATATTTATTGAATCACAATAGGTATTGTTTTCAATAAGCGCACCGAGGTTCCACAACTGAAAGCACTCATTGAACTCCTCGCGGAATATGTGCTCGTTGTTACCGTGGGAATCGCAAACGTAACAATAAAGGGATTTAGGACAGTGTCCGAAGCGCAATTGGTCTACTGGGCAGCGGTGGCTGAAGATAAAGCAGCCTTTATAGCGTATGTAAAGTTATTAAGCAGTAATCCGCTTAGTCCAATTGAAAACTAAGCGCTGGCGATCACGTACCGTCATTGCTCTCGTGTTATGAAGGAATTCATCTCATACTTGCTTTATACGTTTGTACCTTTTTATATTCCTACTTAGCAGATATACTTTTTATTAATACCTTCATCGTTATTATTATATATTAACGGAAGGTCTCTTACGGAGTTGGCAGAGGGTATAAAATACCGTGCTTCTGTTCTGTCAAAAAAAAATCTATTTAAGTATGTATATATGTAGTTTATCAGCCATCTGGTTAACATACCACAAGCTCTCTTGACGCTTAGTTTGGGATCAGATGGCCGTGTGTGGAGATGTCCCGAGATATTTATTTATTTATTTATCACTACACGCACGCGCGCCTATGTCTTCCATGTTTTATTATTATCTTAATTATCTATACTCGTATTAATATATATTTGTCGCTGTATGACAGTTATATCTGTAATATAGTTTATTCCTAGGAATATAGTTATATACCGTAACATAGTTATACGAAAGCGATTCATTACTATCTTACTAGAAATATAATTATTATACGGTTCGAGTCTAGTGATATACTCGATTAAGTTCTTAGTCTTTTGGTAGTGTTTTGGCCGTTACATTTCAATTTGTTGGTGGGCACTGCTCCCATGTAGCCATTCTGCGATACTTAACCATGCTCTCCCAGTCCGGTGGCAGAGAACATGCGGAATGTCGCAAGAAATAAAGAGTTGTACTTGATGACAAAAAATAAATTCGGTTACAGGATAAAACAACAATAGTAAATACCTAATGTAATAAAAACGGAACTTGAATGAATGGGCCTATTTTTAACATGAGCGACTTGTAGAAAGATTTATTAAAAATTTACTGAAGAATATTTTTATGTCAATTGGATGTACATATGTAATTCACTTTGTTTTTAATGGCAATATAAAACTGGGGTACAATTTCTTTATACCGTAATTCAGCCCGGTTTTAAATAAAGTAACAACGTTAGCGTTAGCCTTAACATAGCTCTCTCTACTGCATGTAAACTATGCCGCCGAATAGTAGAATATTATAAGCATATTACAAGTACATACGTCAATATTTGCGAACGAAGTTGTATGTGCTGTTTATATAATGGATGTAATTATTCCTTTCGGTATTACCGGAATTACGGTTATAGGAACATGTTTTGTTATATATTCCAACGTGTATTAGTATCTACTGCTTTGGTAATTAAAATACATTGCCATATAATAAATAGACGTATATTAATACGTATACATATATGATAAATATCCTGAATATGTCACTAAATATCAAAAAAGTTTCATATAAAAGCATGAGAACTCTTATGAATTCATGTATGAAAATTGGTCAACATTCGAGCTTCGATTTTCCGATCATGAGTAAAAGTATAAAAGTACCTATACAACGTGCTGGCCTCTACGAAAATTGATATACATTTATTAGCATGCAGAACCACTCCCAGCATTTGGCATCTAATTAAATTCTCATTAGTGTCCTTTGCGAGCTACTCTCATTAGCGTTTGCAGACGTGCATTGTGTGAATATACAAATCTAAAGTTGATATTAGGTTTTTAAATAATATCAATTGGCATAACATGACTACTCTAGCATTCATTGATCTTTACAAGCATTCATAACAGTCATTGATCTTTACAAGCATTCATAACAGTCATTGATCTTTACTCTATATTCAAAACTCACTATTCACACGAAAACATAAAAAAAAACCTAATATCACCAACATGTCACCGGGTTAGGTATTTCTTTTTGAACCTCTCTTATAGAATCCCAGAGGCGTTTATTCCACACTTTAGATATTTTGGTATTTATAATAAGTGTGTATATAAGACTACAAATTTGATTGTCATTCAAAAGCCGACCAAGTCGAGTGGAAAAACGTCGCGACGACGGGTAGGTAGATTTTTATCCTTTTAAGTAACTAGTGAAAGTAAGAGAAGCTTGTGGAAACATTTTATGACAAATTGTCTTTTTAATTATGCATTCCACTAAACGGAAAGGGCGACAGAGCAGTCGGCCGGCGCGACAATAAGTTTTTTTATGTTAAGAAAAACTGTGAGCCTTGTTGTTACTCGCAAACAGTAGGTACGAAACAGAATAATACACAGGCGTTTTTTTTTGTGCAGAAATAAAAGCTGCGTCTATGCCACCGAAGCACATCAGTTACGGGCGCGGTATACAAATCCCAAACTAGCATCGTCGGTACTGACAGCTTTCGTGTTTGCATTTCGAACGAAAATTGATTAAAATGGTTCGCCAATTTCATGTGCAAATTCACGGTAGGTTTAAAATTGAACATGTATTACGTTCGCACGTTATGTGTACACGATAACAACAAGTGGATTTTTACCGCGAACAATATTATCCTTTAAGTCATCACTGAGGTTACGTTTTGTCTGCACTTCACGAGTATTAAACCAAAATTGTTTATTGTGCAAATTCATAGTGCAAGTACACTTAGGCCTCGGGCACTCTCGGAGAAGAAAAGAGTTTCCAAACGACAATATCCGTTTCATTTCGACAATATGCCGGTGAAATAACGTAGGTACAATACCAACCTTATAGAACCCTCACGAGCACACTACGAATTTTGAAAGAAAACATCAGTGTCCGTGTATTACAGGTATCCCTTTGTTATATTAAAAAACTGATTGAACGAAACAATTGACGTCTTATTTTAATACTGAAAGCACAGTGTATGTTTCGGAAACATTATTTGAATGTAGTGTTAATTATTCGCAAGTCGTATCCATTCAGCATTATCCACGCTGTTGAAGCTGTCGATGACGCCTGCCACCGTTTTCAGGCGCGTTTTACTGTGTTCGCGTGCTACGCTATGCAAAATGAAGCTCCATAATACAAGTATAATCCGCGCTAACACAATATGCGCGAATTTCAAAAGCCTCACGTAGTAAAGTCATTAATGGGAAAGTTCTATTAACGTAGAAAATAAATGTTAAAGTTAAAATAAATTGGGTAACTACGAAGTAAAACATACAACTAAGGCACAAACTGTCATTGAAGCGTAAACGGCCACATTCAGGACGCGACCATCACTAAGGGCTCATTACAGGAACCAGATATTTATTAAAATTGCTGATCACTTTCAGAAAGAAGTGTTAGGTTATGCGCGAGTTTCAACAAGTCGTAGATGATTAATGACGCGTAGAGTAAAACGGCCCTCAACATTAGCGTGGCCGTCGACATTAGAATAATTAACGATAATATCTATGTATTTTAATCTCTTAAAGTTTACGACGTTACTAACAGAAAAGGACATAATACTTTATTATATACAAAAAAAAGGTCCATAAAATTGCTTGGACATTTGTGTACTGTAACTGTTATTTATGTTAAATTGCAAAACGATAAAAATGTATATTTTTTGTTCAATGCAAAAACATGTTACACCTGTATCTATAATTTACAAGAAACGCTTGCGTAAGTATGCAATTACGTGTGTAAAATCTTGTTGAACCCCATTTTAAAATATGCCACCATTCCAGATTGACGAATCTGAAAAAATATAACACACTTACTTTACAAAGGCCTCCTAATCCGTAAGCGTCTAAATCCTCCGTTATGTTCCAAGGTATTTCATTTTAATTGCTTCAAATGTATATTTTATTAGCTGCACATTTTACGAATATATTTGAAATGTTACGTGATAAACATTTAGACAATGCGTCAATAACTCCGTTCACACACTGTCCGATATATTATATCTAAGGGTAGCGTACGTAGGCAGCGGCCGGCCGAGGGTGCGACACCAGACAGGGCGTAGCGGCCGAACGTCTATTCATTGGCCACCGTTCCGGGGCATCGGACTATGGCGTGATTATGTAGGCCGACGGGCGATTGCCCTCAGATATTGGTAACATTGCACCTGTAATCTACGAAAAGGTAGGCAGAGTGTGGTACACTCTCTGGTTTCACCAATTACGCTTACGTCCCACTCAGGGATTCTTGATCAGTAGTCGCGCTTGCAAACAACATAATCAACGAGACAGACATCGCCGTAGCGTAACATAGTCGCATTATAAATTATATAGGTACGTTTAAAGATTTCTTAGACAAGGAATATATAGTATACATGTAAATATGTATATACACATAAATACTTGGTGCCTTATGAGAGAATTAAGATTCTGCATACTTTTGGCTGATCAGCAAAACAATGTAGAGGAAACGCATTGTGTGATTTAATTTCTCGTTATTGGGATTTGTTTAATCTATTGTGATATTATTTTGTTTTATAACAAAGGGGAACGGAAGTCGAGATAGCAATGTACTCCACTTCATTAATTTTATTTGTGAAATCGCGCTTTCGTTGCATACACCTCGCGTCAAGCGGATTTTTAACATAGAATCTTATTTAGTCTCGAGCTCCCTCTCTTTGAGCAACGGTTTTTTATTTTAAAAAGCATACACATTGACGTGTCATACGAACAATTTCTAAAGAAAACAATAAAATGTTATATTGAACAACACAAATGAACATACAAATGATCGGAGACACGACGCCAGGTCCCTAACGAGACAGACAGGTTGGTTAGAACTTATTAGAGATACTCGTATAGAACATAATTTAAATTATCGTTCCCAACATTTGCTAATGCACTGTTAACAGTAATGAAATAAATAGGTATCAAATGTTGGATGGTAAGACCGTTTTTGTTCTTAAGTGAAATTTCGAACACCTGACTGACGCGTGTCTGTTCACTACCTCATTAAAATCGAAACACAAAGATGCACTGATTCTTAGCGACGCTAATAGACGCCTCTCTCATGATAATTATACTTAGTTTTATATGAAAGGAGCAAGTGTAAGCACGTGCTCGAGAATGATATTTCATTCAAGTTACCTACCTCTAAGGTATGTAAATGTTGTATCACGTCTATCAACAGAAGACACAACCTACGATGAATATTGTGAATTAAATCATTTTATAGCGTACCGTCAACGGTTGATTAGCGTGCAAAATGGTATGAATAATTCCATGTGGAGATAATAATTGCCAGTGACAGTAGCAAGTTCATTCACACTGAGAGTCTAGCGGCTGAGTGAGGGGGGAAGGAGGAGGGGGAAAATAGTAACTGAATATACATGAAGTCGTGTACTCGTCAGTAACATATGCCCCGGCACAGCGTCTCGAGATTGCAAACAAAATAAGTTTTCCAACTGTACCGCGTCCCACTATCGGCTGTGGTCCCTCGCAGTATACAACAAATCTCCACATTTACTCTGTCGCACGTGATCGGTTGTACGTAACTTCATTCCTGATATTGTCACGTGTATTCAAAGGATATAGGATTGCTGCTCGATTGGTTTGCCGTGGTTATGTTAGTAAAAGTCTTGCGAAACAAAGTAAAACCAGATTGGAATACACTGTTTTATCAACAAATGTTTCGCGGCAGGAATGGGCGTACCGAAGACGCTACCGCGGCCACGCCGTAACCGGAACACACCTTACGTACACAAATACGCTATTAATAACGTTTTCCACCAGTATGCTCTTTCTATAATACTTTTATAGGAAATTTTTAATCCTCTTTGCAATGACCGCGATATGACTAAACTTCTACTGTTCAAAAGTTGAGGCTGTACCGATACGTCGTATTGCGGAACCAATCTATCATTTGCTGAACATTTTATGTATGTTGATAAGGGACTTCCTGAAAGATGTCCTGGGTTCGATCCCCGCTTCGGGTAAGGTCGGATTTTTCTGACTTACCCCCATTAGTAGTTTGGAATTTGGACCTGAGTCTGGTCTATGCTCTATGCCACTATATGATCCACTGATCATATAACGAAATGGTGAAATGTGTGAGTGTACTACTACATTCTTCTGTCTACCTCTTCAGGGATAACAGTCGTGATGTTATGTATTCCAACTAAGCAATAGAGTGGTTCGTGTGAACGACGACTCAACCAAGAGGCCAGTCAATACAAAATACGTATATACTCGTACATACTAAGATAACGCGAGATCGTCTTCTAATAAATTCCATTAGTTCTACTGATATAAAAAGAATCATTATGAGAAAACGATATATAGTCAGAGTTAATTAATCAGTGCACAACGATGCAGATGGGTGCGAGAGTTGTCGAATGGCGGTCGTAACTCTATTACTGTATAATAACCATGCGACTTGCCTGTAATTCCTGAAGAGGTAGGTAGGCCAGAGGACTGTAGCAAACTCCCATGGTTCACCACGTTACGTTTACTTCTCACCATGGAGTAGGTGGGACTGGTGACCCTATTTCCATACACCGGGCAAGGTCCAGACGTAATACCACTACTAGAAATTCTAAGTTAGATAAAACCAATAGTACTCGATCCGGATATCGAAGCCAGAATCACTTATCGGCAGTCGCGCTATGCAACCACTCGACCTACGAGGCTGTCAAACAAACGAATATAATGTAGGAATTCACACATTACACTGCATTTTTCCGACCCGTTTAAATTCAATATCAAAAATGAAAAAGCGAGTTTTCCAAATCGTTTAATAGATTTATTCGAAATAGGTATATACCTAAATATTTTGAACGAATACCTGGGGTCGCTCACTTTACAAAGGATTCTCTCTAATAATGACACATACATATATTATTGACTTCAAACATTGAAGTGTAATGGTCAAGGTGCAAGCTTAAATTAATCGCTTTTTAACATTACATTCTCGCTTTACATATGTATGTAAATATATGAATGTATAGCTAACTGAAACCTATACAGATGTTTTAGGAATATTGCGCTATGTTGTTTTGTTTAAGCATCTATTGAATTACATTCAAAAGTTTTTAAACTTATAAGAAGTACGTATCTTCTATAAAGAACTGGATTGAGTATTGTCTGAATCGCTGAGCGCAAAACATTGCGCGGAATGCATATGATATAATCCACAATACGCTACCGAAATTGTATACGCTATCATAGCAATGTACTAATTATATTAGTTTATAGTAAAACATTGAATAAAACCATATGGTCTTTCTTCTTAAAACATTCAGGTAACGAAATATTCGTATGTATTAAGAACCTATCTACATACATCAAAGTTTCTCAGGCAAGCAGTTAAAGGGACGATTTTTTTCCACTCCACTCTGCAGTTTTCTGCATACAGTTCAACTTTAAATAAGCGCATTAAGTTTCAACTCGAGTTATATTTACGACCCACCGTTTCAAGTGGTCTTCGTTTCGACGTCACCGGTAGCGGCTACGAATCCGAGCGCGAGGGTTGTTACGATCATTTTCTATACAGAACTCATATATAATATACATACGTTATATATTTTCTATTATTGAAATCGTCTGCCCAATGATTCCGCATACAGAGATACGAATCAGTGGACGAAATAAACGATTTGATTTAGTTGTCCCTGTCACCCACGGAGACTTTGTGCCCAGTACCTAAGCTTAGTTTATTAAGTAGGTATACATATGTATGGGACTAAGAATTTAACCTATTATACTTTTGCCATGTTTAAATTGAATAATTATCTTTAAATATCATATGATAATACTACTATCGAACGCTCAGAACCTGAACACCGAATCAGTCAATGTTTTGATAGACTTTAATTATAATACGATCATGTTATTATTAATCGACGGCTATGATATAATGCAATGAAAAGTATATACTTAAAGAAGTTTTACTATGTTAATAATATAAGTTGTTAGTAAGAATGTATATGTATGACGAATGCTTCTTAAGATTGACATTGACGGCCAGGTTTTTAAGCTGTATAATAACAAATTAAGCTGTATAATAATATCAAATATTTAAATGACTCCACACTCATAACGCTAAGCGATTAATTAATTTCTTCTTTTGCTTTAACATAACCCTTAATTTCTCAATAAGTACAACTCAGTATACATTCAGTTATTTGTAGACTGTTTTCGCTTTACAAGTGGACTACGTACCTACATCTCAAGTACCAAGAGACGTGAAAGCAAGTACCTAAACCAAATTTAGAAACATTTAATAATTACAATGTCTGTATAATCTGATATCTTAACTTTGTGAATAAATGTTTCGTTGCAAATAATAGTTATAACTGGTTGCATTATATTTTAAGCAAAAATAAGTTAGATATTTATAAACTTGATATAGAGGTATCGATATATATACTACAAATAAGAACTGTCTACGAATAAATAAAAAAATGAATTTCAATTTCTCATTGGATGTTATGCGTACGATATACATTTTAAATGTGTGTAATAGGCGATCTAGACGAATAGGTACCTAATATTTGATCATATCATGTGTTTTCATTATACAAAAAAAAATAAGACAGAAGAAATGAGAAGCATCTATCTGTACGATTTTAAAACCCACTGTTGCACCTAAACCTCCTCTAATCGTTGCCACGCAGTACATTTACTTCGGGCTAATAATTCCAATGGGTAAATTAAATTTCCAGAAATATTTTGTCGTTTACTTTAATCCGTCGAAAATAGTAAAAACACCTCGTCGGCTGAGTTGTTTGAAGCGTGATTGATCGAGAGTCCTGGATTGTAGTGACGGATCGGGCACTGTCGGATGTTTCTAACGTTTTTACTAGTAGTGCCTCGAAGTTTGGATATTTGCCTGTACGGCAATAGACTACCTATTCCATAGAGGGATGTGAACGCAACTTGTAAAACGTGGGAGTGTACTATACTCCTCTGCGTAGCTTTTCGGGGATTACAGGCGTGATGTTACGTTTTAAATGTACCTAACACAGAAGGTTAGGTAGAAAGTGAGTTCAGTGGGATTTTCTCACTCACTGAATTCACTTCATTTATTCATTTTCATTAATTTTTTGATGACAAAAATCAAACTTTAGTTGAATGAACGGCATCAATGCGAGTACCTGTCATACTTAAATTTAATTTCGGTAG
>DWDW01000926.1:0-12831 GCA_018245635.1 Mimoniades versicolor eupheme
TCTCTAAATTTACAAAGCACTTAGGCACCTCTGCTCAGTTCCACTTGCAACTCGACGGCTTAGCTGTGTAGTCTGTCTCCTACCTTGGTACGATGCAATTAAATAAACGCTCGGCTCCACCTCGCATCTCGTTTTTGTGACGCAAGGGTTGCATCTTTCTGTTCCTGTATATGTAGATACACTTGAATTTCTTTTATGAAACACTTGACAGAATTTAACGTGACATGTATCGTTTAAATCAATGCCGTAAATAAATGTCTAGGGCTCAAGGGAGTTCATGTTGCGGGTAGAAACTAAGCGTTGATTCCTATTCCCGTAACAGATTTACCTGAAAGTGAACCGGAAGAACTTCCTATTAGGGAAGAAACTCCTATAACTGATCGACGCATGACTCTCATTCAAGACGAGCCGCCAAAATTAATACCATCGCAAAGCTCTCAGCCGAAGGTTGGTGAGGAAATAATACAGAAAACTACACCATTAATAAAATCTGTACCAAAACAAGAAAGTGAAGAGGAGGAAGATGCACAACTCGATGAGGAAGTTGAAGAAGTAAGTAGCAGCCATTTTATGGATATAACTTCGGTACCCATATTCATTATATTCTAAAATAACGTCAACTTTCAATGGTTGTTTAACTAGGATCAGGAACTGGAAGAAAGTAAATCAAATGTTCAAAACAAGGAACTGTACAGCGATGAGGATGAAAACGAAGCGGACGAAGACGTCGACGAAGAAGAAGTGGAGGTAGAAGAGAAAATACAACCACCCAAACCTGCGCCAAAAGTTAGCGAGGCTAAAAAGAAGGAGCCCGAACCGGAGGAAGTCGAGGATGTCGAGATCATCGAGGACGAAGAGGTCGAAGAGGAAGTGGAGGACGAGGAAGAGATATCCGATGTGGATGATGCGGAGTTGCTGAGTCGCTTGGAGGCCAAATACGGCCGCCTGCCGGAGCCGGAGAGGCCGGCGCCCAGACACAGTAAACGCGCGTTGGCGTGTGGCTCGCTTTGTTGTACATACCGCCGCGTTCTCGTCGCATGCGTAACCAACTAACCATCACTGTTGGCATGACTAATACAACATGTGAGTGATTTTAACCATCTAGATATTTTACCCATCACAGTTGTCTTATCGTCACCGAATGCTTTTAAATAGTATCTTGCTTACAAAAGCACTTTATATTCAGTACAAAATTACTGTTATGTACTCTGGATAATATATTTAAAATTACACATATATTTACATACATATATATATATATCGTAATAGTTCAGTCTTTAAATAAGGCATAAAAGTATGAAGACGGCAATACTGTGTTATTTTTGATATAGTTCAAGTGAAATAGGTAGGGATGCTGATGTTAATTTCATGCTTGTAGAAGACGGCGGTAACAGCGTAGAGGACGAGTGGCCGGGCGAGCCCAGCGACGCGTACTGGCGGGAACAGCTCGACGAGGCCGAGCAAGAACTCCGTCAGGTAACAGGAATATCATTTATCAATGAAAATGTTTACAGTACAACGCTGAACATCGAGGTGATGTTCTCTACGATGTGTTAGATGACAAGCCCACTTCTTTAGATTACTTTAAATTTAGATTAGATTTGGTATTTGGTACTCATTGCATACTTGTTAAGCCGTAACAAAATAATGATAACAGTAATACCACATGGACATCTATATACATATACGTATAGTTTTGTTGGGTAAATATAAAAACAGTAAAAAGTATTGGGGCATATAAGTTAACTGATTAGGTAATGTAGGAAATGGTACATCAAATTGATATTTTCGGTACCTACTCTAAAATTATATATGGTTGAATATGAAGAAGTACCTACTAACTACAAAAAATTTGAAACTTGGTGTATTCGTCATTGGCCGTATTTGATTTGTGTGTTGTACTTACCGACTGGACTGAGTTTCTTGCATGCACACCCTCGCTTCGCAATAATTTTCATAATAAGAATACACCAAGATTATGTATATCTACATCAAAAATCTAAACAAAATGGAAATTTAAAAGAATCGCTCGCTAATATATTATGAATACATTCCAGGACTGGCTGGACTAATTGTTTTTGCACTATAATTAAACCCTCTCATCTTTGCTCGTTGTGCCATTTTCCCCCCCTGCCCCCCATCCCCTCCCCCTCCCCCTGACTCGTCAGCGCGCGCGCCGGGCCGAGCGCCGCGCCGCACCCTCGCGGGCTCCCCCGGCGCCGCGGCGACGACCCCCGCCCCCGAGTAGGACAGTGTCGTTGGATGCGGCACGGTTTGTGTGCGTGTGTGTAGTGTGTGATAATAGTGTACTAACGTGCGGAGGGCGCGCTGGAGGCGTGCGCGGCGCGCGCGGGCGCGGCGGCGCTGGCGGGCAGCGCGCGCGCCGGCTGGCTGCGGGCGCGCGCGCTGGACGCGGCGGCCGAGGCGCGGCGCGACAACGCGCTGCTGGCGCGCGCCACGGCCGCCTACCTGCGCCTGCTGCGCGCGCCCGAGCGCCTGCCCGACGCCAGGCTCCTCGACGTCGCGCTCCGAGCCATTGACAGAATACAGTTCAGAGGTCGCCGCCGCATTCATTACGCTCTCCCGTTTTGTATCGTCTTTTGACTGTTTAGCCCACGCGTGTGGCCGATTTGGCCAACGTATCGGAAGGAGCCGCAACTCTTCTTATTCTGAATGAGACTCCTGTCCAATAGGGGTACGCTAAAAATGTTCAGAATTTATAACAGTATAAGGTTGATGATACACAATATTCTACATAACTTTCACTGATGTGTGTTAGATCTGCCAATTAAAATTTTATTCATTGCAGTCGAATTTCAATCACTTTTGGTTCATTAATATTTAAAAATGTTCATTTCTTGGTTCCAGGTAACTACTTAAGCGCAGAGCCGGTGTACCGGCTTCTAATACGCCGATTTCCGGACGATGTAACATATCGTAATAAACTGACTATATCTTTCCTAATGGCTAACAGGTAACCTACATTACGTTTTTAAAGATAAGTTATGTTCAAAAAATAATATCACGTGAAAGTGCTTAATTTATGATTTTTTTCCAGAGCTGATTTGGCAACTGAAGTGCTCAAGGAAACGTTGCGGCTGTGGCCGGACGACCGCGTCGCCTTGGCGCACTACGGGTTCGTTTTGAAAACGGAACACAATAAACTGGAGGAAGCTGTCGAGTACCTCGAGAGAGCGCTGGAAGGTGACACCGGTCCGGCCAACGAGCCTCGCTTCTACTACCACCTGGGGGACGCGCTGCTGACGTTGGGGCGGCGGGAGGAGGCGCACGAGGTGCACAAGCGGGGCACCGCCCTGGGACACTTCCTCTCGCCGGAGCAGCGGTCGCTATACAACGTGCCGCGGCTCAAGAGCAAGCCCTGGTGGGACGTCGAGACCACGCCATATGCGAAACTGGCCCGTGACTTGGAAAATTCGTGGCGTGAGATTCTGAAGGAGGGCGAGGCCGCGCGCGCCCTGTACGAGAAGGAGAAGGAGGGGCTGCGCGAGCGCGGCGACTGGTCGCAGCTGGAGCTGTTCGTGCGCGGGCGCGAGGTGCCGGGGCGCTGCGGCCGCGCGCCCGCCGCCTGCCGCCTGCTGCGCGCCGAGCCCGCCGCGCGCTGCCGCCGCGGGCAGGCCAGTGCTCGCGGCGTTCGGCACCGGCCCTCTTTGTGTCTTCCGTTTATATATTTCTGCTTTTTGAAGTGTCGAGGACGGACCACCTGATATGTCACTCATTGGATTCTGCTATACAGATGTATGGTCATGCTAACTTATTATAATACATACAACCTGTTAAAAAAACAGTATATTATCGTTACATGTCGTATATGTACTTATGATTAAGAGGCAAATGAATTGATTGCTAGAGGGCACGGCAGGTTAATGAGATTGTCCTAACGTGCGTATCGCGCGGTGCAGGTGAAGTTCAGCGCGCTGGCGCCGGGCACGCACGTGCGCGCGCACGTGGGGCCCACCAACTGCCGCCTGCGCATGCACCTGGCGCTCAGCAACACGCACGGCACCTTCCTGCGCGTGCACAACGAGACCCGGTCGGTCCCCCTCCGCCCCGCGTCCCCCGCCACCCTCGTCCCGTGCTACCGCTCACGGAGATGATGTGTTTTGCTGAATCGCTTCTGCTCCACACTGCCAATGTGTAGAGCTCCTTGTCCTCGTATATATTTGTCCCAATTCGTAGAATCTGCAACTACCCCAGACAATAACTAATAAAATTTTTACTTTGCAAGTATTCTATATCTTAGATTATAATTTGCTTACCATCAGATGACACTGTAGTCGCTGTATTTTATTAATAACACTGCAGGATGGCTGGAGCATACTCCACCACGCTATTCCAATGCGAATAACTTAATATATTGGGCAGTGATATAATAAGAGTGTAAGGAGAAAAGTATAATTGGATGTTTAAAACGTCACTTTGATAGCAGTGACAGGAACGCCACATCGACAGATAGACACTTGCGGGGACGACGGAAAGGACGTTACGTCGTAGAAAGAGATTTGAGTTAAAGTTTACAAGAGATAATAACTCTGCTCGCTGCTTGATATGCTCTCCAAAGCATAAAAAAGATTGAGAAAGACGTTTCTGGCTGCCAGAAAAACGTAGTCTGCTTAAGTTTAAACATGACTTGTAACCTATGACCAGGTCAATATGACAGGGTCACAAGGCAACCTTGTGGAATATACATATAATTTTTTTATATCACCCGAATCCTACTTTTTAATCTGCCCTTTACACGTCCAATTAAAAATCATAGAACAACCCCTTCGTGACCATAATGGCTACTTTCAGGCAGTGGCAGGTGGGCAAGGTGCTGATGTTCGACGACAGCTTCGAGCACGAGGTGTGGCACAACGGCACCGGCGTGCGGCTGGTGCTCATCGTGGACGTGTGGCACCCCGCGCTCACGCAGCACGAGCGCCGCACGCTCGCGCCCATCTAGCGGCCGCGGACACTACTGCCTCCTCGGGTCAAAGCACACGCAGGTGTCTGGTCGATGTAATACTTTGATCGGTTCATTTATGCTGTTATCAATTGATTCATAGTCACTAATTGGACAATAATGACAGGTTATGCAATACAGTCTTGTATACTGCAGGTTAAAACCTTTCAAATTGTACGTTAAATTTAGTAACCACAAAAACAAATAGGAATCAGGATTAAGATTATATATGTATAAATACAATCAGTTCTTGATATCAGCGATAGATGTGTTGGTTTTTGCATCTGATTAATTAGATTCATATTCTATCATTGATGAACTAATCCACAACTTGATTATATATTATGTTTACATCACATTGAAAGAGATCACAAGCCCTTCACTTGATACTTATTGAAGTGAGAATTAACATTGACTACCGGAGATGGTGTGCTGTAAATATGAAAGTCAATACTAAAGAAGCTATTGCACAATGAATAAATGCTAGTGTTTTATTTTGTTGTTATTATATTTTATGACGAGGTTTTTGGCTAATTTCGTATACCAAAAATATAATTCATAAATAATATGGTTAAATAAGGTTTTCGAAATATCTAAGCGTGTAGGTACTATAACTGTGCTTTTACAAATTAACAACTCATATAAATATTGAATTAATTGTGAATTACGTAATCTCATGCTTAAAAAGTAAGTATATAGAAATTTTAAAGAATGAATCTAAATTGCTCTTGGATCGGCGACAATAAAAAGCGCATATTTTGCCTTTCGATAGAAATATAAATGTCGAAATGACGACTATTTAATATTTTGTATTCAAATATAATGTGACGTCAATTAGCCATCCGCACGATGTAAATATTATATGAATGATTTTTCGATGTAAGTTAATGTTAATTTTTAAATAAATATGTAATATCTTTAAGATTGTACATGTTAAACCTAAAACCCTAAGTGTTAAGGCCCGCTGACATCGGTGAGAATTGGCAAATTATCGCGGTTTGACGCCTCTTCCTAATATACATATAATAACGTCGAAGTTGAAATCAGCGAATCATGTACATCGCTGCAGAAAAGTACATAGAATACGTCAACTTGTCTACCTATATACATATATTATCTTGTCACTCAATTAATTGTCACTGTGACAGACTTGCTCATACTATCAACAATGCTGCCAATCAGATGATTACATTTTACTGCACGCGACAGTAATTTATTGTATATTATATATTAAAGACAAAAAATACATTATTTTGCCTAATTATTTAATTTGACTTGACAAGTCGTTTTGTATATGTCAGTGCGCCTCGAGTCTTAAAATCCCATCCAACAAATTTGCATTTTTATTAATTTACTAACAAGACTTGGCAAGATCATCTTATTTATATGATGTGCAAACTTTGTTAATTTTCAAGGCCTCTACACGTTTATACTTACTTTTATTTAATTTTATCTTAATATACACGATTACAATGCTCGAAAACTTGTTTCATTTTACACACGCAACAATACCGAGGTGTGAATAAAAACAGAATATAATTTGTAGATGTATATTTGGTATAGAAAAAATTAACTGCAACTTAAGATATCTTAATCTAATAAAGCTCGATTTTCCTACAACATATTGGTCCAGTAAGTGATTTCTATGAACAATGTATTTTTATAGATCATAATTAATAAATAGTACATTTGAGCAATAAATGTTCACTTTTATCGTATAATAAAACACTGTGCAATAATAAATGCAGATTAATGAAATATATATACATACATTCTTTGTTACATTGAGTAATCAATACCTACTAAACCTAAACAATTGCAACAAGTACACTGTCAAATTCTAATTTAAGTGTAAAACATATCAACTTTAAAAAATATATATCAAATGTTAAAGTTAAAAGCAATAAATTGGCAATAAAAAGTAAGAATCAGTATCATTTTGGACGGATACATTATTAAATCCCTTAATATGGGACTTGTCTAGTAAATTTTTAAGAAATATTTTTAAGTACCTCAACTTTAAGAAATAGTTTTAAGTATCTCAACTATAAATTAACAATGATTTCTTCTCCATTTTAAACATAATACTTATTTCTATTATTTTAAAATTATAAAAAATGGAAATAGTTGTGAATAAAAAATATTCCTTCGGACTATTTTTAAGCTTTATATGAATTAATTCGTGAGTGGTAAAATTATCAGTCAAGGTTTTAATAAATACAAAATAAGGAATGTTCACTTTGTACATCAACAGTATCAAGTTCATGAGACCATAGTGAAGTTAGGAAATTGCTGGCTCTGTGGCTATCTACTTACATGGCTTCGAAGTCAGATTGTTCCAACAGTAGAATTTTAAAAAGATTTATATTTGAATATAATGAAGTGTCATTTGCATCTTGTTGAAAACCACTGGTCTCAAATCTACATTCTTTAATCTAACCACATGCATAGGTATTAAAAACTGTTAACTTATTTACTGTGTATTATTATCTATCAGTTGGCTAAAAGTTTATTGCAATTTCGAAATAGATCTCTTAAGAACTTGTAATTTAAAACTTCCTGGAGAATGGCTACTTCACTCTCACATAGTCAACTGCATACAAGTAAAATATGTAGTAATTTCAAAAACTATAAGAAATTGCGTTAGAGATTCAGTCCTGCTGTACACAATAACAAATGTGACATTAACGTAAAACAAATTGAGCTAGAAGTGAGCTTCACTGGATAAGGCACAGGGAACAGAAACAAGGCACGAGGCATCAAGATACGGCGGTGTAGGTGTCGGCGGCGGGCTGGTAGGCGGGCGGGCCGGGCGCCTGCGGCGTGGCGCGCGCGCTGTAGGGCGGCGTGGCGCGCGCGCTGTAGGGCGGCGCGGGCGGCGCCCAGCCCTCCGCGTAGCCCAGCGGCCCGGAGCCCGCGCCGTACGGCGGCGACTCGCACTGCGACACTGAATCTCTGTTTTCGTAATTTGGCGCCGCTTCGTATCCCCTCCCGATATTGTCATAGGAGTGCATGTTGGCGTCGTAATTTTTGGACGGATCGTAATTTCTGCCAGGCTCGTTGTAGGGGCCGACCACATCGTGACTGGGAGTCGGTCCCCCTCTCCTTATAGTGTCATATCGGTTGGTCATAATCGGTACCGATTCCGCCTGAGGCGGTGGGTCGTAAACGTCCTCGGAACGCGACGTTCCCTCTCGGTCCGGCACGTGGTATGAGGAAGGTCGTGCGCCGTGGAAGTTGGAGTACGACGAGTGTGCTGAAGTGGGCCGCGAAGGCCGCGAGTCCCGAGGCAGGGATGCATTTGATGCTAAATACCCTGCGTTCCTATAGGACCGCCGCGACCTTCGTACCGACGACCCGGCACCGCGGGAGCCAGACCTCCGCTTGACGCGCCGTGGGGTCATCGGTTTTAGCGAACTCTCGCTGACTGCGGTGTCGGTGGGGCTCAGCTCTATTGTGTATACTTGGCGTCGCGGTAGGGTACTTTTATCTATATAATGAGATGATATTTTACATATCAATATAAAATAATAGTTCATAGGTAGATTAAACAATTGCTATAAATGTGTATGATATAAGATCTAATTAATTGTTATTAGCATTTATATATAATTTTACCTGTAGCTGGCTTTTGCTTCTTAAAAGATCTATATGCTAGGAGTATAGTAAGTGGCAAGGCGGTGGCAGTTAAAAAAGCAGCTAATCCAGATTGGGCCAACTCAACATGATGCCATTGAAAAAAGCAACCATCAACTCTGGCTGGCCTCCATGTGCCAGGGCCATCAACTTCTCCCCACACAGGTTGGCATCCCCAGCCATTACCTTCCCACCAGCTCACACTGCCAGTTCCCAGTGATAGTAAACCACTTTCCTGTAAATGTCATAGTAAATATTAAATTATAGGTATGCTAAAAACAGTATATTCAAACTAACTTTCACTTTTAAGCAGTTTAAACACCAGTTTTTTCTAGGGGCCATTCATAAAATAAGACCCCAAAGCAACTAATCAAGGGAAATCGTGTCAATCGCCGATATTCACATATGTACTTTGACTTCGATTTTTTTCTTGATTCTCTTTTTGTTGATTTTATTTCTCTGTTATATTAAAAACTAATTTTATTTTTATTATCTTATATTATTTTATTATTAACATGTAAAATATAATAATTTTTGTATAATTATCCATTATTTTCAGTGGGAAGAGTTTAGAAAGGTGAAACTAGGAGACATATTTTATGAATAGCTCCTAGATAATTTTATTGCAGTGTTCAATACTAAAAGTAAATGACATATATCGAAATTATAACGTACATAGACTAAAATAATAAAATGTACAATCATACATTTAATCCTCGAAAAGGTAGGTGGATCAGTAATACATTCCCATATTCCACCAGTTATGTATACAATTTTGGCACAATTCGGGACTCTGAGCCACTACTAGAAGTTTCTAAAAGAAAATCTAAGTCAGAAAAATCTAACAGTTTCCAACTCCGTATTTGAAGCCAGTACTTCTTGATCAGCAGTTGTGTTTGCAACCACTAACTTAATGAGGCAGTCATGTAATACTTTTTTCATATAAAAGGAACATTTGAATGCAATAACCAAATCCTTTAAGGATATTTCTCTAAAAATAATTATTGGAATCAATGTGAAACTTACTCTGTTCAAGCTGCCTAGATTAAGGTAATAACATATTAAGAATATGTTCCACGTCAACCACATGAAGCTCCATATTGAATACTGTAAAAAAATAAACACCATATTGAAATAATCACAATACTAGGTGTTAGAACACATACATATAAATAAGTACAATATATTATTACTCATTCACTTATTTTTACTCTCTGCCTACCCCGCGAGGGACCTGGCGTGAAGATATGTATGTATATATGACTTATTTTTTAATAATAGTTTGTTTTATTATCTTATCACAGTTTATCTTAGGACATGTTCACACACAGCCATCTGATCCAAGAGTGAGTATCAGGAGAGTTACAGTAACCGGACAGGTAACCTATATACAGTGGACCCTCAGCAATCTGGCCCCTGTCTAACCAATCCGGCACCCCTTGTAATCCGACATATCTTATTGAATTTTTCTTGACTAATGTAAATATTACATAACAGGTTACAACTTGCATACACCACAACTGTTATGCATCTTGACATGTTAGGCGTTGTTCTCATTCTGATTGCATAGTTTGAATTTATAATGTAGTGTAATGAAGTATGCCTAAGTTCAGAATATGTATAACATTATAGAACTTATCATAGATCTGTAATAAGTAAGGAGATTATTGTCATACACTTTGAGGCACTGTGAGAAATTTTAATTAGAAATTCTAGTTAGAATAATCCATTAGTACCCGATCTGGGATTTGAACCACGATCTTTCGGTCAGCAGTCACACTCTTAACCATTTCACTAACAAGGCAGTCTTGTCAATTTACTTATTAGTCATCTCAATTAATAATTATTGTTAATAAGATTATTATCTCTTGAAAAGATTATGTGGACTAGACTGAATGACAAAATATTTCTATTCTTGCGTTCTTGTTCAAAGTAAATAGCAGATGTCCATGGGTCACAGCCGCCACTTGTGAAAACCGTCTACTTATTATTTTCTTCATTAAAAAAACATAATAGCACACAATAGATTATTTACTGGATAGGTAACACATTCATAGACTTTGTTGGAAGTCTAGCTAGAGTGTTATAAAAACTTCCAAGAGTTGGTTATCAGTTCATTTATCCGTTCCACAAAAATGGAGGAATATGATGCTGTAACCACTTGAAAACCCACAAAATTGATAGCAATCAAAAATAACATTACGCCGAATATAATGACATGAAGAAAATGGCACTAAAATGTGAAAAGTTTCAGATAAGCAAATAGAATTAAGTAACATTTGAGGGATTTCTTAGTTAAACCTGCTTGTCTAAATGATTAACTTTGTGCCAAAATATACTTACGGCAAGAAGATACTTGGTAATGTATTGTACAGCTCCAAAAGATCCGAAAATTATTAACAAAATATTCACAAAATTCGCAATTATTGGCAACCACATATAGCCCAGAAAATCAAACACCTGTCTTTGTACTGTGATTATCTGCAACAAACGATTAAAATTATAAGAATGATAGGAGTAGTTCACGTTCAACATCATGTTAGTTTATTTTAAAAGTTCACACATACCAACTCCAGTATGCACACACTTAACAACAATGTCCTAAGTCCACAAACGGCCATTTCGATGATTTTGTTACAATTTCATTTCTCATGACTAAAACACTAACTTTTATTGCGGTTACTAATACCCATTGTAAAAAAATATGACAAACAGTAAAGGAATGCACGGTTTTTACGCTAAGTACTAAGATGTAACTTAAAACGGAAACAATAAACTCCTAGCCTAGGATTGCTGACATTGACATGTTACACATGTCATTGCATTGCATCGTTTGACAACGACTCGAAAATATTACCGAATTCGTCGTTTATTTTATAACAATTTCAAAGGAACCAATATTTTATTTAAAACTATTTTTTATACATGGTTCAGATTAAATGCCATATTAAGACATACTGAAATACAACATTTCAAATGTCACACATTACTTAGAGATACTGTTAATTTAATTTGGAAAAATAAATATGAATGCAATAAATACATTTTATTATATATTTGTCTTAACAAAATAATACTAGAAGAATTTAGTGTTATTACATACATTTAAAACTAATATTTCGTTTTTTCAGTCTTGTTATATAGCAACATTTGTCGTACTAAATGAAATAGCTGTTTCAAATCAATTTGTGTTTTGTTTCACTCGACTGTCGCTGTCTGCCGGCTGACTTTCACAATTTGAATAATCAATAATTTTCGGGAAGGCCTTCAGACGTCAACTCCGTAATTTTTTTCAACTACAAAGGCATTTTTATAAGCAGTAAGTATATATTTAACTATTCAAACGTTAAATTCAAACTTTACTTTATTGATTCATGATTCATCAAATTACAATGCCGGTAACGAATCCTTGTCTAATTTTCAGATCGATATGGCTGAAACTCTTGTGCCTCTTGAATCAAATCCCGAGGTAATGAACAAATTCCTCGAAAAAGTTGGTGTACCACCTAAATTTAACCTGGTAGATGTTATGGGCTTGGAACCTGAAATGCTATCATGGGTGCCCCGTCCGGTGCTTGCCTTGACTCTTCTCTTTCCGATCTCTGATGCTTATGAGCAGCATAAACAGCAAGAGGAAAGTCAAATATTATCCAAAAGTCAGGAGATTTCCAATAACCTGTTCTACATGAAGCAAAATATTCATAACGCGTGTGGCACGGTCGCCCTCGTGCACGGTGTTGCTAATAACACCGATAAAATCAAGTTGAATGAGGGCCATTTACAGCGGTTCTTGGAACAAGCCAAATCTGTGGATCCTGCCACTCGAGGTGAATTGCTGGTGATGAGTGATGGCATTATCAATGCCCATAAAGAATTGGCTGAAGAGGGCCAAACCAACAAACCCAGTGCCGATGAACCAATAAATCACCACTTTATTACCTTTGTCCACAAGGATGGAGTTCTGTATGAATTAGATGGTCGTAAAGCTTTTCCCATTAACCATGGGCCGACCACAGCGGACACCCTCTTGGAAGACGCAGCTAAAGTTTGCAAGGAGTTCATGGCTCGTGACCCTAATGAAGTGCGCTTCACTGTGGTAGCCTTAGTTGCATCGGAGTAAACATATTAATACTCCAGAGAAATATTTTGTCATTTTTCTACGTCAAGCTATGTGCTGTCAGTCATTTTTAGCTTAAGTAACTTTGGTATTTGATACTATGTGCAAGCTATGC
>DWDW01000927.1:0-12828 GCA_018245635.1 Mimoniades versicolor eupheme
ATTGGTTCATCCAGTTGAAAGTTCTGAGGTAACAAACATAAAAAAACCATACGAATTGAGTACCTCCTCCTCTTTGAAATCGGTGAAAAAGCACGCCGCACAGGCGATTGATTGGTATTGGTGAATTTCTAATATTACGGAATACTCGTTAATTCTATTTTGGTGATACAGTGGGGTTACAATTGTTAGATCTCATCGGAAGTTTTCAGAGCACTTAACGCAGCTCTCATTACCCCTACGGAAACAGTAAGATCAGGGAACATGTGTGTATAACAACGAGTCGCTAACGAATTGCAACCTTTCGTGACCCATTCCCAATTACCCAAATATAACATGAATTCTACCTAGTTAATATAACACTCAATCTACTGTAAAAAAAGCCAGCTACAATACTAACGGTAAGTTCGTCAGCCACTTAAACATTCATTCATTCAAGTCCAACGTGGCTTATGTAAATCACAAACCGGAGTGAGACAAATTGAATAAGATTTTTCGATATTCCACCAGATACCTCCTTAGCGAGACGGTACCTACAAACTTGATGGGCTTTATTTCAAAGCCATTTCACGTATTTCAACAAAATCGTGCCTGAAGGCAATCAGTATTGAGAAGAGAACCAAGTAGCAATATGCGCACTCCATTTAGCACTTTATATTTGTTGCGTTACGGTTCAAAGTGTTTTGAAATTGGTCTTATCTCGTTCGATAAGGGAACAAAAGAAAATGTTATAGGAAATGAAAACATCGACACACCACGTGACTTTGTTTTTCGTGTGTGTTGTAAGTGAGCGATATGTTATGTATGCGTTTGATTTTGTATGAATTTAAAGCGCTTGTAGCTCCGCTGAATTGTTTTCGCAGACTTACCCACAGCAATACACCATCACTAGACAACTCTGGAATTCGACTAATTAGAAACACATATATCCCTCTATTAATTGAACCGATGAACTCGTCAGAGCCGCAGCGAACCGTAGGATTCAAAAACAGAAGATCAAATGAGCACCTAACCGTTAATGTGCTGAAATAATGATGACAACAATGACAATAGAAGTCTTCCGCACGTCATCGTAAGATATGAGGGAAACAGAAACAAAATTATTAGTAATGTGTTGAAGACATACAGATATAAGCCAAACTGTGGATTATCACAGTATTTTTATCTGAGACGACGCGATGTCTTGCAAGCACTTACCCTTAATACAAGTTAAACCATGTTGACTAGATGAGATACAGAGCATTGAAAAACTAGAGGGCTCTGAGATAATACATAAAATAAAAAACGATAAAAATAATGAACGGTAAAATATTTATAAAACATTTGTTTGCGAAACACTAATTATTGGGTCTTATTTCTGTTGCTTAGCAACAAGAATTTTTATATCGTGTTTTATTAGGTCGGTTTGTAAAACGACGATTTATTCTTCGGGCCTTTTTTGGCTTCGGGGGTATGACATATGTAGAACTTATGAGACCTCACATACCAAGACTACATGAAATGTTATATTACGTACATAACTATTAACTACGCTGACACGAAAAACTTTGTCTGAAATGTCGACTAAACTTGTTCTTGTCTCTGGGGACCGAAAGGCTTACAATTATTTCTCACAGAGACTTAGCCTTATAAATTAAGCGGGGTAATGCTGCCAATGCTTTGGGAACTATGCTTCACAGGGATATTTTAGATGAAGTCCCTAATTTATAATTTCTTTTTTTTATATCGAAACGTTTATTATATAACTGAAGCTGTATATTATGTGCAATAATCAATTAACTAAAACGTGACATCACGCCTGTCATCCCCGAAGATGTAGGCAGAAGAATGTAGAACACTCGCACGTTTCACCAGTTACGTTTACGTCCCACTATGGAATAGGTGGTGAGCCTATTGCCATACACCGAGCACATATCCAGACTCCGAGCCACTACTGGAAAATCTAAATGAGAAAAACCCATTAGTACCCGACCCGGGATTTGAGCCCTGGACCTCCTGGATCATCAGTCGCGCTTGCAACCAACACGACCAACGAGGCAATTATTGTCAGGCATATTAAACTCAGTTTTATTTCATTATTATGTTGAGAATCGAATATAAAAAGTATACAATTTTAGTTATGCATGGTGTTTGCAAGTATTTTCTAACTATGAGCATTATTAGCTAAGATACTTGACGTCAGTTTAGAATATAAATGCATAGATGCTTTGTCTACAATTATGAAGGTCGAGATTGCATGAAGAGAATAAATTATGAAACATATTTTACTTTATCGTCGAATAAAATATGTATATGAAATCGAATTCCTTACTGCTTGAATTGTCTTAAATAAATATAAAAATTAAAATGTACAACAATTAAAAACATATTTCCACAAAACATCTGTTCTCATGAACAGTTTTTAAAGAAAATTATTTTAAAATTAGCGTTAAAATAATGTATAAATTAAGCTTTCTTTTACTTATGAAACTTTTTTCAATTTCTTTCCTTCCGCCTCCCTCATAAATATTAGTAGTAACAGCAGTGACATAAACAAAGAATCTGGTTTAAGTAACCAAATATTAATACAGACTAGCTTGCATTGAAATGGTCTGTTATCAGAGGTCAAAGATTTGTGGACAATTGCAATGCTTGATTCTCCAATAAACCCACACTAATGTATGTAAAAAAATGAACATGCAGTATCTACATAAGTAATAAAAATATATTGGGGACATCTCCACACACGATCAATTCAAAGAGAGCCTGTGTGTTGGTAACTAAGACGGCTGTTAAACTACATATGAACATATTAAAATGTAATGATTTCCTTACACGCAGAGGCAGAACAAAATACTTGTGCTTAGCACAGAAATCGAACCCACGACCCCCGAATCAACGATGAAGTTCGCTAACCACTGGACAATGAGCTAAGTGTGAATGAATACATAAACATAAATAAATATTTACACTCATTTTTTAAATATAACTCTATCAGCCATCTGATACCCATTAAATAAGCTCCGCCTACTTTTGAATATGATGACTGTGTATGAATATTTTCCTAAGAAGTCGTCATTTTCATGCATACTTGTAGCTTTAATCTTGGACACGAGTTTTTTGCAAAAATGAGGAAGATGGTACTATATTATTAATACAATATTATACGAGTAACGTAACGTAACATCACGTCCGTAATCGCTGAAGAGGTAGACAGAATAGTGTAATATACAACCACAATATTATATGAGTACTTAAACAAAAGTATAACGTAACGCATCTCCGGCACTTTCGCGGTTGCATTATTGAATCGATTATGATAAAACTCAGCAGCTATCCAGTTTGATCTTTACCAATGGCTATAATTATTTCAAACAACTTTTTTTGCCAGTCATAACATAAGTAATATACGTATATTTACTCGAATGTTATTTAAAGAGCGGACATAGAAAAATCATAGACAAAAAGTTATTCAAAGAAATGATTAAAGGCATTGTTAAAGAACCATGTGGTATTATTGTATGAACTAATTTCAGCTTTAGTAAAACTAATAATTCGAATATTAGGACGCGTGAAAGTACGTATTAAGATACAACTTACAAGACATACATCACTTTAAATTAAAATATGTTAACAGTCAAATTATCACAATAAAAAACTGTTAGTTACCATAACAAAAAAACTACAAGAAAATTTTGCACACAACCGTGTTAGTTCCAGCACAGAAGTAATACCGTAACAATAACAACACAATAGCTTTGTTATTACGATTAGAATGGTATAACAAATACTAATAAATATATCACCTATGAGGCTGCGCACTGCGCCCGCGCCGGCCCTCCCGACACTGATGCCAGCAATACGCCCCAGGACCTTAAGCCAGCACTGGAGATCCCAAGGGCGAGGCATTTGTAGTACGCGCACGTCTATGACACGGCATAACTACCCGGCTCAAATGTCTGTGGAATGTAAATTGACATTCCCTCATTTACAAGTTATATTATTATCATGTATGTTATGTCCTCAGAACGTGACCTTAACCAATATCATTCTAAGAGTGAGATCCTTGTTCAACAATTGGAAAATAAAGTGTTAATATTGTCACCCCAAATTCTTTGCAGGGTAGACACAAAGAACCGTGTGTCAAATATCTTTACATATCTGACGTACCTACTTCTATGTACATTTATCACTTTCTTCATAAGCGCACGCTGATTTCCGAGGGATTATTTAAGATTTTTATATATTTAACTGTTGCTTATACTGTGCTTATACTTGTCAGGGCCGCGAGGACTAATATCCCCAAAAACAAAAGACGGTGAGCTGTGGCCTAGATTGGAAAAGGTTTAAATCCAGCAATCTACGTCAAGAAAGTGAAATAATAATAACGGTAATGAACTTTTAAACTTGAACAGTCAATGCTATAGAATTATGTTATCTCCGAGACCTCATTTAATGGCAATGGACCGTATTGGCCACTTTATATTACGTGCTTTTACTAAATCCATAAAATAAAAATAAAAACATACTCGAGTTGTGAACTGGACGTGCTAAGTATGGAACACATTAAACCAGTTGAGCAGCGAAGATATATGAAAATATTCAGAGGCGTTAAGGTCGATACACATACACTTGTTGTCCAAAAACATCGGGGCCAATATTTCATTATACATAATACGTAACAACATACATATATTTCCTATTTATTAGTGAAGCGACTTTTTCGTAGGTCGAGTGGCTGCGAACGCGATTGCGAACACAGTATCACTGGGTCACCGGGCACAGTATCACTGGGTTTTTCCAAGTCAAAATTTCCTGTTCTATATAGCCTGAGTTTGTGCCCAGTGTACAGCAAGCAGCTCATCAGTAATGCAATAGCGGGATGCAAATGTGACTTATAAAACGTGGTAGTGTACTATACTTCTCTGCCTCCCTCATCGAGGGTAACAGGTACGATTTACGTTATACGTACCTACTCAACAATGTAGTGTATTACGTGTGAAAATATCAAGTCGAAGCTGGATTAGCTGGAATTGGCTGACAGTGTGTATTGACCCCGAACTGCAATAAAACTCAATACCAAGGCACCTGCATACAAGTTGTTTTTGTTTGGTTCATGCTGCGTGCAGCCGTTGAACCGCGGCAAGTTGCGTTGCGTCATATCGGCAATTTTATTATTTCTTACGACACTGCAATTCATGAATACCCAAAGCCAATTAGTTTGTTTCGCGTATTGCGTGAACACGCTGTACTCTAACCTCTGCGAATGACACGTTTTATTTCGTGACACGTGTCACCTTGTAATTCGTGCATGTTTCAATTTATGACACATGTCATCGTATGTTCGATGTGCGCGTAACGAGAATCGAAATATGTATTAATATGATATGACGGAAAGACGGAATTTATTTATTTTATGTTTATCTACCAATACCTATAAAAGAATAGTTTAATTTTGTGGAACATTGATATACTAACACTTATTAATACAAATAATCACATTGTAACATACTCAAAAACGCAATTAATTACAGATATAAAAAAAGTAACATTACGCCTGTAATCCCCGAAGAGGTAGCCAGAGGAATGTAGAACACTCCCACGTTCCACCAGTTACTTTTACGTTCCACTATGGAGTGGGTGGTGAGCCTATTGCCATACACCGGGCACATATCCAGACTCCGAGCCACTACTAGAAAATCTAAATTAGATAAATTTTGTAGTGCCCGACTCGGCAATTGAAGCCAGGACCTCCGATCGGCAGTCGCGCTTGCAACCAACACAACCATCGAGGTAGTCAAAAAAACAAAAAACGATGTATCTAATTTAATATCCACGAATTATTTTACCGGGTAGCTAGTTGTATGTCCGCGTAGGGTGGTTGTCCGCGTGTCGTTAGCATGCGCGGCGGCGCGTCACTGCGACGTGGGCACCACGCGCTGCAGTTCCGTGTCATTGTGTGTTGTGTTGACCAAATGGGACCGACGCAATTGGAAATAAACAAAAATACATTGATTGGCGATATCCATCTTCAGACGATGAAACAGGCGGGGTAAATGCTAGCAAATCGTTTAAGAAATAAAGTGATCTCCAAACACTACAACTAGTACTAGGAAGTCGTGTGACATTGTTTGAATATGTGTATATTTATATGGACGCCTAAAAGGGGCGAATTAGAAGTTCGAAGTCTCCGAAACCGGCGTGCACGTATGAATAGAGTGATGAATGTGGAAAAAGCACGACAGGTTTGTCAGGATAGAGATACATGGCACTCTGTGCTCTCTGCCTACCCCATAAAAGACCTGGTATGAAGATATGTATGTATGTACCAAGGGAATTATGATCGTATCGGTTGGACGTTTAATTAAGATTTTATATTTCCCTTGCATTAGATGTATGCTTACTGAATTATTCACACTTGATCCTCTCATCCATATTCAATTGGTACAAATATGTTGCATCCATACATACGACAAAAATTCCCTGACGATACGATTGACTTCTCTACATCCAGTATCTACAAATTGTCATTTACCTCATTGACATCCAAATAAATTATACAGAATTGTCAAGGCACAGTGCACCCAGTATCAGATATTTTACAAACTAAATAAAAAAATTCTTAATAAAAAACATTTTCTACAATCTCTCTCTGATCATATTGTATTTCACGCCGAATTCGAAGACTTCTAACCATCCCCCATCCAGTACTGAAATTCTACCGTTTCTCTCTGCCAACCTCGTTAGAACTCTAACGTGATAATAAAAATAATAATTTACAAAATAAATTCGGTGATTTAATTTTGTTACCAATTCCATTTTCCTTCCTGCTTCTGCTGCATGTTTGCTAAAAACAATGACTATGTTGTATTCTGATCGCACTTTTGCCATTAATGATACGTGATAGGCCTTCAGAACCACTTCCCCGTATCTTCTAAGGCATCAATAGATGCGTGAGATCGTGGAGAATGATATGACCTTCACCAACATTCAGTGTCAGTGACTCTTTTAAAGACGTCAAGTGACTCGTTCGTATAATAATTTGATAAAAGTGTACATATAAGTAATGTGTTTATATAATGATCAATGCACAAAAGAATGAACGAATGAATGAATGAATGACCAAAATAATCGACGAGCGAACGAGCGAAAAATTGAAAAATGCAATTCTTAGAAAGACACAACCAAAAAAATATTATACATATAAAGTTTCATATTCTCATAGTCGCAGAGACAGACCGTACTGCAGTAGGATATAATGAGTTGCTACACATAGATACATATCGACGGAAAATTTCACTCACGAGTGTAGTTACGAACCGCGGGCGAAGAACGTAACCCACGAGTCGAATCAATACTAGACTAGCTCGGTTAATAATTCCATTGGATGTAACGAATTGGCTGAAGCCTTGAGCTACTTATAACCAAAGATCAATAGACATTTGTACTTACACAGCTACAAGCGCGAGGAGCTATCGTACAGTGGAACGTATAAATATATCTAATGCTTCCGAAGTGGAGTCGTCTATTTGTAACCTCCATATAGAAGATAGTTTTCATCGACTTGATTAAAATTGTAGGATGTTACTGTACAGTACAACTACTGCACTACAGTTGCTGAAGGTATTAGCCATCTTGTAGAATGTACAAATTTTATGAAATGTGACATATTTTTTTGTGTAGGCAAGTTGGCTCAGGCCAGGTCTGGAAGCGACCTTGAACAGGGTTGGAGGAATATGAGTGTTGATTAGTCACCTTAGTTAGTACTAATTATCAATAGACTGCCCAGTAAACCACTCCTGGAGTTAGACCATGTGTTAGTATATTTGCGATTCTCAACCCGCACGTCCAGTTTGAGGAGTATGGGGCAAAACTCCCATAGGAAGGATATGTTCAACATTGAACTTATACAATTTGATGGTGATGATTGGCAAATTACGTATTTACGTAACTACCCAACACAGCACCTTTGAACTGTGCGTGGTGATCCTTGAAGGAATGCAGGCAGAAACTGCAAGTGGTAACCCAAAAAAAATAGTATATGTATAAGTGTAACATTTAAATCATAGGAACGGATAACATTAACCGGATTTTGGTGATTATGGTCTTGATAAGAATAAGGAAGACTCTTCTTTAGCTAATGTTGATGACAAAACTGTAAAAATTAAGATTGGTAGTGGGTACCATGTTTATTTAACTCCACTAATCATTGACTGCCTCGTTGGTCGTGTTGGTTGCAAGTGCGACTGTCAAACGGGAGGTCCTGGGTTTGATTGCCGCGTCGAGCACTACTAAATTTTGTAATTTAGATTTTCTAGTAGTGGCTCGGAGTCTGGATATGTGCCCGGTGTCTGGTAATAGCCTCACCACCTATTCCATCGTGGGACTTAAAAGTAACTGGTGCAACGTGGTAGTATTTTACATTCCTCTGCCTACCTCTTCGGGGATTACAGGCGTAATGTTACTATTGTTTCAAGATAACTTTTGTACGAGGTTATAAAATCAGACCTTTTGCGCCTGCATATTTTTGCATCAATCTGTTCATGATGCCTTTAACATTGGAACGTTGTTAATCTCCGGGGAAGCGCTCGCAGCCTACGATAAAGCCTTAACGTATTTTAACAGCTCTCAAAGGGCTCTCGTAATATTACCCTGAAATATTGCTTTGTTATCTTGTTCATAAATTTTGACTTTGTATCGATAGTGTTTCGTGTAAGTACATAAAAAAAAGTAACATCACACCTATAATCCCTAACGACGTAAGGCATATGAATGTAATTCACAATCACTTTTCACCAGTGGTGTTATAGGTCTCACCATGGAATAGGTGGTAACTCTATTGCCTTATATAGAGCTCAAATCTAGACTCCCATGTACTACTAGGAATGTCAAGTAAGAAAAACTCGATAAAACCCGATCAGGAGATCAAAACCAGTACCTCACTATCGGCATCTCGCCAGCAATCCTTAGACAAACTAGTCAGTCTTATACTTATGTATTATAGGTTCAGCTACTGTAGGTAGAAATAGGGTAGAAAATAATAATCATGATCAACAACATTATCATCAACATCATCATCATCAACAACAACAACAACAGCCCTTCTTACTTTCGAATATTGGACACGGGTCTCCTCTCACATTGAAGAGGCTTGGGCCATAGTCGGCCACGTCAGCCAAGTGCGGGTTTGTGGACTTCACATATCTTAGCGATCAATAATAGCAATTGAATTACATAAATCGTTTAGCATAAGTCACACGCGGCCATAAAATATGATCTGAAACTAAACAGACTAAGGTTCTATGTTTATATATAGGTATATAGTAAATATAAATTTACGCGTTCGGAACAAGGGCTCGTGATTATCATACAAATGTTTGCCCTGGGTCGAAATCGACCCCACAGCTCATATTTCGAGGTCACTAACCACTCGTCATCCAAACAATAATGCATTGATTGTAATTATTCTCGTATTAAAACATGGTCGTGAGCTACGAGAAAGGAATTGATGAGTAATCGCTCCGGGATTTCAACACAGGACCTCTGCGATCGACAGTCGTACTTGCAACCACGCGATCTATGAGGCAAACTGTCAGTTACAACATTTATTAATGTAGATAAATAACTACATTGACATAATCAATCACGTAATAAACTACAAATGTGTGAAATTTAAAAGACAATATTTGTATAGCCAAATAAATTTTAAAACTGTATACAAAGTAATTTTTTATTAATATTAAAGCCAACCATTATTTGTCATGAAATTGAGCAGCGTGGCTTAAACTTGTCAATATGCGGCATAATGAGAAAAGTTGTATGATTGCCAACGAGAGTATTTCAATAATAACTTTGGACATCTATTAACATGTATCAGAAACATTTGTCTACTTACTTTTGAGGGAAATGATTTTAAGTTTGCACGCACTTGGATATTTTCAATTTAGAACAGAAACATTTCCGTTACAATGTCAGTCTATAATGTCTTTTGTAACATCTACAACCTATCACATGACTGCCTCGTTGGTTATTTTGGTTGAAAGCGCGACGGCCAGTCGGGAGATTCTGGGTTCAAATCCCGGGACGGGCACTGTTGGATTTTCCTAACTTACTCGTAGATTTTCTAATAGTCGCTCGGAATCTGAATAAGCGCCCGGTGTTTGCCAATAGGCTCACCACCTATTTCATAGTCGGACGTAAACGTTACTGGTGAAGCGTAGGAGCGTGCTACAATTCTCTGCCTACCTCCTTGGGTATGATAGGCGTGATTTTACTTTTAATTCGCAAGATTATTATTATAGTTACTGTGCCATCTCGCCACGTCCCATGCGGGGTAGACTGAGAGTACCGAATGTCAAATGTCTATTCTCGCTGGCCAGACGCACCTTTCACTCTTCTCGCTTCTTTCACCACTCTCTTTACACACGTGTGCCGGTTTCGGAGACGTA
Organism: Mimoniades versicolor eupheme; assembly: GCA_018245635.1. Lineage (NCBI taxonomy): Eukaryota > Metazoa > Arthropoda > Insecta > Lepidoptera > Hesperiidae > Mimoniades > Mimoniades versicolor. The sequence continues at coordinate 10,425 of DWDW01000927.1, forward strand.
TGTCTCTCCCATCAGCCGCTACGCGACTTATTCGGTCAAAATAGGTGAGTCTTGGTCACCCTCGGGACCTGCAAAGTTGTATTTGGTAATGAAATAAACTTTCCATGAATTATAGAATATATTTAAGCGAGGATTTGTTTGTCTCCGAAGTGAGTGCGACTCTAACTTGTCAAATGCGCGGCGCGAAATGAGAAAAGTTATTTGATCGGCGACTGTGTCCCAATCATAACTTTGACCATCGGATCGCGGATTCAGAGCTCTTGGTGTTGATTGCGAAATATCGTGATCAATTACATGTTTAGTAAGAAACTTGCTGCCTTTGCTCGATCTACTTATATTTGAACTCAGTGTCGGGACAAGTTTTGAATTATAATTGAAAGTGTTATAACATCAAATTCAAACGGTGAACTGTCCGTGGAAATGTATAAAGGGTTCGCAGCGACGATTCTACAAGTTTAGATCACTCAAATAACTTCGTGAAATAGACAAACCATATCGCTTTAACTGTCTGATAGGCAAATAATACTGATGTCTGACCTATTTGGTTGAGATCGGCTTACTGACTAGTTAAAACTTAAAATTCTAGATAGTAACACAGAGTTTGGATTTGTGCTCGGTGCAAGGCACATGATAGCACGTCCACGATGGGAATAATTACACAGCTGATGAATCGTAGGAGTGTACCACACCCCTCACTTCCCCTGAGTTATGTTTTTCTTATTATACTGATAATCTCCATTTCTGCAGTCCAGTCATCAACTTAACACTAAGTAATAATGGCATGACAACAATTTATAACTGGAGTCTAGAATCACTCATACTAACAGTAGTTCTCGTATTGTCGGTGGCAGATTTGAAGGAAACATCTAGAACAAAATGTGTGCTATTGAATTAAGATTATACGCGTGAGAATCACATTAACATTACAATCCAGTCATCACACCGTCAGCTCAGTTATTTATATAATAAGCAATTAATGTAAATTGGATCGATGGAATCCAATTTGGAACGACACATTGCTACACTCAATACAGTAATTAGGTCGTAATTTGCGTGTACATTGGATATATGTTGCACGATACATTGAGAATATATTATCAGGTCGTTAATGTGTTACGCAATACAGTTAAGTATGATTTGTGTCATACTACTCGCCACTTTTCAATTGTTTCAATAATATAATATGTGATGGTAAGTCAGTCAGAACATTGCTTGACTTAACATCTCATATCCAGCTCATAATATGTATATCTATGACGGCAATAGAAGTCATTATAAAATATAAAATTTCATTAAATAAAAATAAAAAAAATTGGAATTCCAAATAAAAAAAATTTGGAATTCCAAATGACCAAATGTGGAATTGCAAAAATAAAAAATGTGGAATACCAAATAAACATTTTATTAAATTACAAAATCAATCGTTTAAATGAATTTATTCATCACATACATAACACAACCGGTCACTTACTCAAGAGGCAATTTCATGAGTGAACATGAGCGGTATATTTTTACGGTCATTTCCGTCTTTGTGCGAGCGCATTACACATTCGGTACCTGTTATTACCGTTGCACCGCATTCGTTAAACCTTGTCGTCGGCATGGAACTACCGATAGGAAGCTAGTTGATAACCAATAACGTGGATGAAGTTTCGCATCCATCCAAATTGTATCATACATCAATATATTCAATGCAATGTAATATTATTACCGGCCGACGTTAGTTTCAATCAGAATCTCTTCCGTAATGTTCTCAGTATGAAGTCTGGTATGCCACACTTGGCAAGAGTCATTACGGCGTAAGCCCTTCTTGGTCTGAGAGGAGATCCGTATACAAGAATATAAGAATTGATGGTTAGATGTAAATGAAGTTTAAAATGTTGCTAGCAGAGAAATAAATTGAATTTTCCTTCTTCATAGTTTCTTAACATGAGCTGCAACTTTAGAATTTTTTTGCCAATTCACTACATTTACACATACACTCATCCAAATCCACGCACATATAAGTTTGTTGTACATATTCATAGATTTTTTATAATCTAAAAAAGTATTTTCCTTATAGTCAACAAAATTCACAGACAAATACCACATTTCTGGCGTCATCGCGGTAAGATTTAATACAAAAAAAAACGAATAACCTGAACAGGTAACGATACTTTGTATATGTGTAATAAAAAATGTGTAAATAAATGTCACTTGATATTATAGGCTAATTATATCAGAGTCAGAATATCAAAACTATTTTTTTGTCACATCTTATTAATCTGTAAAAAAAAGAAGAAAAAAGTAACTTCACGCTTGTAATCCCCGAAGAGGTAGGCAAAGGGATGTAGAACATTCCCACGTTTCACCAGTTACTTTTAAGTCCCACGATGGAATAGGTGGTGAGCCTATTGCCATATAC
>DWDW01000928.1:0-12827 GCA_018245635.1 Mimoniades versicolor eupheme
TTTCTAGTAGTGGCTCGGAGTCTGGATAAGTGTCCGGTATATGGCAATAGGCTCACCACCTATTCCATCGTGGGACTAAAAAGTAACAGGTGAAACGTGGGAATGTACTACATTCCTCTGCCTACCTCTTTGGGGATTACAGGCGTGAAGTTACTTTTTTTTATTCTATAGAAAACACTCCAATGTAAACGTCAGTTTTATTCCAGACTCATGAGTCCATTAGCAAAAGTAGACACGCTCTTGCACGGCCATTATCAGCGTTGTTAGAAATTAATGCGCAATTAAAAAATGTCCAGTGATTTCGATTTGGGAACAACACCTAACGATCATAATAGCCAAGACCTAGGTCAATCACAAGCGAGTTCAGACTGTGTGGCCGGTGATAGCATCGACTCGTGACCGCCGTCCACGACTTGTTTCTCACTAGAATGGCTTCATTTTAACCTTTCCGAGCGGGTTTTCGACTCTCGGCAGCGGAAAACTCACTTGGCGTTAGTTTCCTGCTTGATGGGACTTGGACTTTATAATTATGCTAAATTAACAACTACCTCTTTACGCACATTATCTTTCTGTATGTAACTTTTATATAAATGTGTAAACAAAATAGCACAAAATTCTTTGATTAATATTTTGTTTGATGATCTTAAGAATAAATTTGTATTTTTTAAAATTAAACAACATTGAACTGTATGAGATGACAGTCAAAATAATTTTCACAAGTGAAATTATCCAAATACTACATTATAAAAATACAGATGATTTCTGGAAATTTACTTCCCCTATGCATCAATATGAATATTATGAAAATTAAAAATAGCGTTTTTTTTGTTTACTTATGAAATAGAGTTATATTACATGTATAAATTAAAGTAATAAGTAGTAACTTCATGCCTGTAATCCCCGAAGAATTAGGCAGAGGAATGTAGAACATTCCCACGTTTCACCAGTTTTAAGTCCCACGATGGAATAGGTGGTGAGCCTATTGCCATATACGGGCACATAGCCATAAAGTAATAATGGTCATTTATATTGTGTTTGACTTGCTACATATGAATGTAATATATGAATTATATGTAATAGTCGATTTCGTTGTACTAATATGAGATTGGCAGGTTTTAGGCTGGAAATCGGTACGTATGTAAATGCACCGTTAGCCGTAAACCGGTTTCAGATTACAACAAATTTACGAACTGTGAGTAAATTAAGTATAATTAATTCGGACAATCTTCATGTAAAAACCATCTGCTTTCATTAGAGCTTCTTGATAAATAAATTCTACATTTAGATGGTGTAGCATGATTACGTTGTCATAATTTGTTTGGATCCACATGTTACGCCCTTGATACACGTATGCCACGACACTCCGCTTGCTAGTCGTGTTCATTATAATTTAATAAAAATACGTTCAAATTTGAGTCACACTCGCACAATCAATGTTTCGTACGCGAACACGTGGTGATCCTCCTCGTTCACACCTTCCTCGTTTGTTATTTTCTCGCAGGAACTCCTGTCGTCTCTGTCCAATTTAGACCTTATTCTTACCAATATATGTATTAGCTTCCTTCTATGGATATGTTTAATGGACGTTATCACTTTCATTATTGTAAAATAAGATCTTATTTTCATAATCTGTGTTTCAGATGTTCTAAGCTTGCTTTCAAAGTTTTCGTTCTCCTTTTATTTAATTGCATAACATTTTAATTTGTACGTAACATAGAGTGTATACTCCTACGTCAAAAATTGTTATTCTAATTTAAAACAATACTAAGTAAAAAAAGTGACCTTGATGAAACCGAAACCCTCTATTACTGGCAAGTAAAAGGTGGAAGAAATTTACATACATCCAGTAATAAGAGTAGGGGTTTAAGGTACGTAATACTGACTAATAAGTATTCAATATGTAAAAAAAGATAGAATTGTATTATAGGAAAATGAATAGTTCATCCGCCATAGTAATCGAATCAAAAATTTTCCTTTTGAATTTTATAACAACCTAAAGACTTATTGGGTTGAATAATGAGAGGAAGATAATTTTAAAGCCGGACAGTAGCAATGGAAAAGGATTTTTCTGTTAATAAAAATTAAAATCAGAAAGAGAAACGGTCACTTTTTTAGAAAGTCGAAAATAGAGAGATTAAAATGATGTCGAAACATCATTGATATAAGAAGGACTACAAGTACGAGCAGTCCACAATATCTTGAAATTTCCGTCGTACCTACACATATTGTGCAAACGAAGCATAGCGTACGTAGTGTCAATGTTTATATTTTGCAACACTGAAAGTAATAAAATAAGAAACACAGGTCCCTCAATAATTTTGAACTCGCTTTTCGTTCGACACCGGTAACCGTAGCAACGTTGTACCTACTGGCGCCGTGACTAGGGGTGTCCGTGTCAAAAAATCGATATTTTTTTCCATATAGAATACTGTCCACTAAAAAGTTTAATGTTATAATTTTTCATTCTATGCCAGTGAAACAATAAACTAACACTACAAATTAATAAATATTTTTATTATATACATACTGAAATTCTAATCACCCATAAGGGTACTAACAGTAAATATATGGATATAACTATTATGTTTAGTTTATCTATTATTAATATGTATTATAAAGCTGAAGAATTTTGTGGAACGCGCTAATGTCAGGAACTACTGCATCAATTTGAGAAAAAAAATTAGAAAAAAATGACGCCTGGCAGATGTGAAACAACGAAATTGTTTTACATAAGTCGTGCATTCAAAAACGAACAAATTACGACAGAAACTAAATATGGCATAATAAATAAATAAATAGTGACGATTTTTTTTAGAAATAAATGACTATTTATTTAATGAACATTTATTTCCATTAAATACAAAAATAAAATAAAAATATATTTAAAAGAAATGTATTTGCTAACTGCAGTGGTGCTGAATTTTATCCGGGTATTACTGGCTTTACGTAATTTGAAATTGTTAGTAGTGGTGTCAGCAGGGATAGCAGCAGTAGTCTGAACTTGTGGCGGTGCACGGCAATAGGTTTATCCATATTAGATGTAGCGTATAACATAACAGGTGAAACATGGGAGCACTACATTCCTTTGAATGCCTCTTCGAAGAAATAGAGGCGTTATGTTATGTTATAACTTAATCCTATATATACATATTTCCTTAAGGACTATTTCAATACGATGTCCTGTGGACGTTATTCTGTGAAATAATAAATTACAGTTCACCTTAACATGTTGTAACGTTTGGAGCAAGGTACAAGTACGTTAGTTACTGGAGAGCCAATATACAGTTGACCAACTAAAACCCTCCGTCACGAAACGTCGCTGATAATATAGACGGCGTCTGACGCATCACTTTTATTATGTTCACTGTCAACATACATATGTACCTATTTAAAATTTAAATTATAGAAGTGTTTTTGGTTGAAATAAGTAACATATGCAATATTATAATTAAACTAATTAATTACATCAGTCCAAATTAGTAGTGCAATTAAATTTTATATAAAATAATGTCATACTACGACAATGAGGGTTATTGTAAAGATGGACCAAAGTGGAACTTGTGTTAATAATAGTTGAGTAATAACGACGACTACAATGTTTGACCTTACGTTGCAAACATTAAAAAAATACAGTATTTGAAAGTTGAGAAGATATAACAGATAATAAATAATGTTTAAATATATATACCGTATAACAAATGCAACAAACGGTATATCTGTTGTGAGGCTTATTTTTGCTCCGTTTTCAAACACACTCACACACATACATAAACACATACATACATACAGATTTAATTTGATGATTTTAATTCAACTGAATAAAATTTGAAGCATTACAAATTTAAACGACTCTAATTCCGTTTAATTTATTGTTGTGGCTGAATATTTACTTAATCACGTATTCTTTATTACTTGCTACATATTTCTTTTTTTGTAATGTACAGCAGTAACACATTCATGAGCGGCTTTCGAATTGTTCGACACACTATTATGAATCAGAGCTACAGAAACCAAAACCAGTTAATTGCTAGTTACTCACAAGATCTCTGACCGGTTTGGCGACAGTTACCTTATGTTGTCATTTGTTGTGCTGTGAAATGAATGTGTAACGATTGTATCTTCATTAGATATTAATTTTAAATAAAAAAACTTAAGTAATATAATATTGATATAATGATATTTCATTAGATTACTTGGTGCTTGCTCTCGCTTAATAGACAAAGTTCTGAAATAAGACGTTCGTAGGTGTTCAGTTTAGTAGGTACACAGTAGAACGCGATGTATGTATAAGTACTAGCGGTTAAACAAATATGTCTAATATGTACTCGTATATCCTCCATATTAATAAAATGAGCGCGAATAAGAAATTAGTTTTTTCTTTGTTGCCATATCATAGTAGAGAATACTAAAGAATGTATTTGGCCGAATTTTGGTACTGGATATGTGTGCGTAGCCGGAGAAGGCCAATTAGAGTAGCATTTATACATCAACCCCTAAAGCTACAAAATTATTTAGATTACGGACGTTTCTGAGGAAAATTACTACAGGAAAATGCTTACCAGAGCTTAGCTGATTCCAAATTTATTGTTTATTTTTACTAAAACAGAGGGTAATGAAATTGTATGCGCTAATTGTATACCTATGCGTTTTTGTTCAATGCTGCTTAAAATTATTTATACCAGTATTTGTCAGTACTAATTGTGGTGACTTCAATATTTTCTTTTTCTTTCTTCTACCATGGTATTGATATTATCAGTACAAGGTTACTTGTAATGCATAATGTGATAGCAGTACACCAGTGTCAGCCAGCAACAATGCTCCTCTCTTTACTTATTACGTTCAGCTATACCTAGGTAATTATTTCACAAAGTTTTTACACTTCAAAATAATGAAACTACTGTAATAAACAACTTTAAATTACATCTAATGTGGGTATTTTTGATATTTTATCTTAAAATTAAAGTTTTTGCATTTGTTGGAAGAACGTAATTGAATCCACGTTGAGATTTGAATGTTTTTCATAATAAAACAGTCACTATGCAGTTTTAAAATTCACGTGCCCCAGTTTTTGTTAATTTTTTATATGATTTTTTTACTGTTTCTTTCTCATATGAATGATCAGTACCTACGTATGTGCGTGTATATATGTAAATAAGAATACATAAAAAAATCATTAGCTGCTTATGGTCGTCACCATCGTCTTTTAACCAAAACCCTATTATCATTTAGAACTTGCGGTTTCATATTTGAATCTAAAAGAAAAATCGCATAGCTATCAAGTTTCAGTCTGTTAGGCCATAAGCGGTCCTTGTAAAATATAGAAATGTTTTTGATCATTCAATGGTTAACAAAATTCAATGACATTTGCGTATAAATTGATCCGATGTAGTAATGCTGTAATACACGAGGGAACTTTAATAAAAGTGTTGGAAAATAGTGTGCAAAGTTAACTCAGGACGGTACAGAATTACGTCGCAATAATTGAAAAAGTAGGTACAATAGAGCTTTTCAATCATCAGCCGTGCTTCTTAAATACATATTAGTTAAACTATGTTTTAGTAACATTCGATGGACTCGCCAAGAAATTGTACGACCATTTTCTTAACGGCTTCAGTTTGTAAAGCACACATGGCTATCGAAGCATTATATAGGGACATACCGAATAGGTACTTAATTTAGTCAAAGATTCAGAAAATAATTCAGGGCCGTTTGATCGCGATAGGCCGAGTCGTGGAATCAGGACCACACCGCGACGTCTCACTCGGGAGTCGAAAACCGTATCTTGAATCTCCCTTTACCGGTTTCAATTACACCTAACTAGAATTTGTTTAGTTCGTGTCCAGGCGATGTTTGTCACGTATTATGAATACTGTCTTAACTGGGTTAAATAAAAGTATCAACACTCTTGTAATCATCGAAGAGGTAGGCAGAGGAGTGTAGTACTCGCCCAAGTTTCACCAGTTACGTTTACGAAATGGAATAGGTGGTGGGTCTACTGCCATACACCGGGCACATAACCACATTCACCACCACACTACCACCACATTCCGAGCCACTACTAGAAAATCTAAGTTGGACAAATTCAATAGTGTCCGAACCTGGAACCTTTCGATTGAATATCGCGTTTGCAACCAACGTGACCAAAGAGGCAGTGTAGTTAGTAAAAGGATTAAATGAACACATAAAGTTATATCCACCTGTATTTGGCCACAATATATCCATGCATCAAACCTTTAACTTACAACTTACCCAAAAAACTTACAACAGCAGCTACAGAGTAGATATATACTTGACAAGAACTCTATATATGTATGTATATATGGTGCAGTGGTTAGTGACCCTGACTGTTGCGCCGGGGGTGTGGGTTCGATTCCCACCCAGAATAAATATTTGTGTGATGAGCACAAGTATTTGTTCTTTGTCTGGGTGTAAAAAATAAAAAAAAATCTATTTAAGTATATAGGTATATACATATGAAGTTTATCAGCCATCTGGTTACCATATCACAAGTACTCTTGACGCTTATTTTGTGGAGATGTCACGAGATGATTATTATTATTATTATACTATTATATATATGTATAAGTAGGTATACCTATAGTTAATATAGAAGTTGACGTTTCCTCGGAAAATATGATGAATCGAAGTATACCCACCGCAATTGAAGTTAATAGAAATATTTCAGTATGTGTAACTCATTAGGCATTTTTCAGTACGTGCAGCTCATTAGTTAAATATGTGTATAATATTATACACAATTAAAAATTAAAATCCAAGTAATGTAATTTAAACTCACGGAGCCTGTGTTTCGGGCGCTGTAATTCAGCTACACGTACTGTTTCCGCCGCTGCCAATTTATTATACTATTCATACAGATTAGCACCGCATAGTTACATTATTCATAGCCGTATCAGTGCGCGTTTGGACGTGATTTTAAAAGGTTATTCACTCTGCTCTGGAGGAAACCCGATATATTTATTTACTCACCGTTTAGGAACACTTAGCTGCAGGTTAGTAATGATATTGTCTGTCGACTGCGTATTCGATTGTTTTTCGTTTCACGTGACATTTCGAGAATCATGAATCAAAAATGTTTCGCAATGTATTGGGTTGGGGGTTTTGTCAAAAATTGTCTATCTTTATTCATTATACACTCACAGACGTCAAAGTATTGTAAGAGCTCTACATTTTTTTGCATCTACGAAGTCATTACTGCAAATAAATTTGACATGATCGTTTCGAGAAATTAATCGGTAGTTAAATTACTTGAGCATTTATAACATTAGTATGGCTAATAGATTAAGTTAAGGAGACATAATCAGCAACGCTTTACACTACAAACTAACTATACACTGTATTTTTACTAGGAGTGGCAACTAATAAGTATCGGTTGACTTAAACAATATTGAACACATAGCCAAACGATCCTAATGTAACATTGCCAAGTTTTGGGACGCCGTGTTGTCCGGTAATATGAGCACACCGCACTGGACAGTCCGTCCACATGTACGTACATACTCGTATAACACCCGGGCATTTTTTGTCCCAATACTCACTAGTGTCGCTTGTACCAGCGTCCATGACGTACATACGATTATTTCAAATGTATGTTTAGTTCCTTCTAATATGTATATATCTACATAATTAAATAATAATAATGTACTATGTATAACTAATAATATTTTTTTGTCGCAGATTATATGGCTCTAAACGCTGTGCGCGCTGTAACACACCGATCTCTGCCTCGGAGTTGGTAATGAGGGCTCGGGACCTGGTGTTCCACGTGCATTGCTTCTCCTGCGCATTGTGTAATGCACCTCTCACGAAGGGTGACACGTTCGGCATCAGGGATTCAGCAGTATACTGCAGGTACTTTCTACTTTTCTCTTATAGTTATATCAAACCGTAAAGCGATCGGGGATGGCCCTAGCGATTCTTTGTTTATTAAATTTAAGCGTTTTGCTGAGTGTTTGACATCAGATATTTCTGGGAAATATTCTAAAATTGATTTTATTATTAGTGGTGATTGATTGTATTGGACTCAGTTATTTAAAACACACATTTTTTGACAGGCTGCATTATGAGACCATGCCGGACTACGGTCCTCATATGGCGGTGCCTCCTGGACCACCTCAAATGTGTCCAGGACCCTATGCGGGGCCTCCACCTGGTCCGCATTATCCTCCATACCCGTCTCCTGAGTTCACGCGAGTCGAGCCTGATGTTCCTAAAGGTCCTTTCTTCAATGGGGCGGCAGCACCTCCGCCCCGACAGAAAGGGCGCCCGAGAAAAAAGAAGCCGAAAGACCAAGAGATCATGACACCCAACCTTGGTGAGTATATTAAATTGCTTAGCATCAGCGCCCGCGCGATTTAATTCACACTTATAATTTGAACATGAGCGAGGTTTTATGCGCGTTAAGGAAAGAGGTTCGCCCGATTGAAATTTAACATATATTTCTGAACAATAATGTCACGCGAGTGACCACAAATTGAAGCATTCTACCTAACCAAATCTACACACTCGTCCCAATGTCGTCATCACTAGCATCTTTTGCTTCCAAATTAATATTAGTACAATAAACATTAGGCGCGTTTAGCCGACAGAACGGTTACAATTTTATTAACACATTAAAGTCAAAACTGCACTTACCTCACCAGATTATCGGCGGCAACTTCCCGTGTGTGTGTTTTATAAAAAGAAGACTTTTTGCCTTTTTCAAGATATCGAAACCAGTCCGTTTATCTGGCCGGCAGCACTCGTTCGGTCGACTCCGCTTACACCGTGCCTCCACGAGAATTCCAATCCAATTTTGAAATTAGAACATTGTTCTGTACGTCCACTCAAACGGAAATAAATTTTAAACTCATTTTGTTATGATTAACAATAGCTCTATTTCGGAATATGCAAATTCAGAATGTATATTATAATTAATTCACTCTCTAGATACGTAGAGCAAGAAGCCATGACTGTAATTTTAGTTCCTGTATTAAATTATGCTAATAACATTTTATCAATCCGTGAAATTAATATCGGTACTTTTATGAGAGTAAAACAATAATTTAAAGTAAGTCGTTATTAGTTAGTCATTAGTTTCTTTTTTCAGTTCATATCAAGGCTCAATTAATTATTTGCTTTCTATCAGTCGAATTGTTGAACCTATACAGCGTGTACTAAATAAATAAGTTATTAAATACCACATATTTTTAATAACTTAATAAAATAATATTCACCGATTATAATTAATAGGTGTCGACATTTTTTAAAATTCAAGGCTTTTAAAACTACCCCACGTTAGTCTAAAATAGCGCAAACTGGTTCCTCACGTGTCCCTTGAGGCGCTCGCGTGTCCGACGTAATCCAAAGTTCATCATACCCGCCACATTTCAATGAACCGATGTTTTAGCCCGCCGCTTCACTTGCGGACATCGGCGAACACACTGCTGCGGAGCACGCCGAGCAGGCAGGAAGTACGGTATTTAATATCCAACTCGAAGTTGCTTCACAACATTATGTAAGCGACAGCTAAATCCAGGCTCGTAGTCATTGTTAATTGCTTTCAACATTTAATTATTTCTCACTAGGAAATATAAAATTTACTATAAATGTCATAAGGTCTATAAATAGAATAAGTAACTGGTGATCGGTGGGAGTGTACTATACTTCACTGTCTACCTGTTCAGTAATTGCAGGCGTGATGTTACGTTTTTATTATCATAAGTAATATACATCCCTACTAATCCCTACTAATATTATAAATGCATTGTAACTCTGTCTGTCAGTCTCTTCTTCATGCCTAAACCATTGAACCGATTTGGATGAAATTTTGTACAAAAAAATAGTTTGAGAGCCGAGAAAGGATATAGGAAAGTTTTTATCCCAGAAATCCCACAGAAACGGGATCTATGCGATTCAGACCATCTATAGACATTTTCATAGGACATTATAGGCCAACATATTGTCTTTTATTTTATCCTGATATTCCCATAGGATCGGGATTTGCACGGAAAAACTGGGTCAAGGTATAATCGATATCGATTCCATTTCGAATACCGATTTCCACGCGAACGAAGTCGCGGGCACAGCTAGAGTATGATAAATGCTCAACAGACGCAACAGAGAACATATGTAATATTAGCACCTCCAAAGAGAAGTTAATATTTTATAAAGACCAGGAAAATATTTGCGGAGTCTCTATAACTTTTGAAATATCACACATTCCTTGAGTTCCAAGTGTCTGAAAAAAAAAACGAAAAGTATGATAAGAAAACAAATGTTAGAAAGAACAAGAGCTGCGAAAGCGACGCCGATAAGAATTATGGAAGATTCTAGAGAAGTAAATCTATAGTAGCAAAGCAAATCTTTAAGTAACTGTGCTTGTAAATCACAGATACTTAAAGGATTCTAAATATGTTAGTAATGAATTGACGATAAATTTTACATGTACAGACGTACGAAAGAAGATATTTGAGAAATAACGCCGCCAAAATAAACATTCATGCTAGATATGGAAACTAGCCATGAAAAATTTAAAATATCAATCTCGAATTCAAACGTGTCGCTAACACACTTATAAGTAATGTATTTAATTTAGCATCTAGGCATTTCAGAAATCCAACGATATAAGGGATCCAGTCATCGCAATGTTTCACATATTCACTGGCAGTGTATTCGTAAAATGAAAAAATGTAGCGATAGATCATAAAAATATAGCAGCGGAGCGTTCGGACGTTCGGGGAAGCATTTGTGAAGACATTTGGCGTGCTATTTGCGAGGTGGCGGGATATCGTACTTAAAAATACATTTTTATCTCACAGACATTGACTTTTATTATGATGTTAGAATCTTCTGCGACGTCGAGAATTCTGTCGAGGCAAATTAGCAGACGCCTTTGACAGTGCCGTGTTTATTTTTCACAACGTGGAAAGACAGCGATTTTAGAACTTTATTTTAAACTAAACGTCGGTCATATACATATGTATGTCAGTACATGCGCTATCTTTAATTTATTTTATCAACATGGATCACATATAAAAAATATCAGTCATAGATCGGTTTTCCGCAAAATTTTGTTTCGCTTAACATTTACATTCCGTATGTGTGGAAGTGAATGAAATTCGTTTAATATTTTCACCGTACTCGGTATTATATACGTCATGCAGACCGGATTAGTTAATTGTAGTATCATGATACGAGATAATACATTACAGAACAATACATACGAGAGAACATGACAGTTCCACTAAGTCGTATAACTAATCGTAATTTGTAATATAATTATCTACGAATTGGACCAAACTAGAGAGCGAGTGGAGTCTTTACGTAGTCAGACGGCATCGGTGAACTCATAAATATTAATTTTGTATATCGCGCCTAGTATAAGACATGCAGTTTATAATACCTACATATATGAAGCAAGGACGTACGCATAGCTTAAGTGACGCAATCTAAACACACCGAGCGCTGTTACTTAAATTATGTAATTCACTTGCTGTTGTGTTTTTGCTCGTCGATGTTATCATAATTTTATACACATTCATTATTTACGTGAAATTTAAATACAGCCAGAAGTTTTTCCATTTATCATGTTATTTACATGCCGTGATGATAAATACCACTTTAAATCGTATTAATATCTTCTCTTTGATAAAAAAACTTGAAATTTGTCTGTTTTAAAGAACAGTTAACATGTTCATAGATTTTATAACCGATGTAATCCAAAACAGCTTTTTCATGAAAAAACAATTTTGAAATAATGTAACATGATCTGATCTAAAAATATATGTTTGATTAATATTAAATTGATAGCGTCAAGTTGATAAACAAATAAATTCCACTCGCGTAATATAATAAGCTTATCTGATTTGAATCTCAATTAATTATTCAATAAACAGCCAGTAGAACAATTATTGCTTTTGTTGGCAAAAAGTCGTAAGTGGCTGAACATATTTTTTTATACGATTAGAAATAATTGTAAGTACAAAGGGACCGACTCACCGATAATTTTCCATTCAATGTAATTAACTCTTTCAATGCTTCTTCGCTTCTCTAACTTCGTATAAAAACGCGGTGCTACTTAGCATTTTTCTATCTTCCATCGCTTATTTCCATTTTGCTTTTATTGACTGTTTATTTGACTCATTAAAGTGATGTTATTTTTATCGCGATGTAATATATTGTAATCGTTACGACCGACTGCTCAAACAATTAAAATTGAAAATCGTAGGATGACGTATGTATTGATATATGTATGTATATGTGTGGATTTATTTCATGAAACGAAACGTGAAGTCAAGTTCAATTACATTTAAAAATATTTTAATTTTCCATTTCTTTTTCACTTGCTTGACATCTTTTATGTTAATTTGGTGTTTTATTTTTTTCGTTTGATTAAGTATCTATATATCTAGTGCTTAGAAATATAATAAAAAGCATAACTCTATTTCAGTTTTTACAGCGTTAAGCACACACAGTTGACAACGACACCCTCGTAATAGGAAACTGAAATATGAGGTACATTCTTAGTTCATTCGTAGCCCTAAATTTTGTTCCGGATGAGGGCGGTAACATTTTTTTTTGTAACCGTTACAGCGGATATATTTAAGTATTTAGTGTCCTTAGAGTTTAAAATCAAACGTTTGTACCATAAGCTAAAATTACATTTCTTCCTATCACACTGAAAATTAATTTATTTTTGCTAAATAAAATGATCGTGATTTTTTTAGGCAATCAGCAATCTATTATGTATGGACAGTCTCCGAATCCGCTCTAGTCCAGCATGGCAGACGTTAGCTGTACATTTGTAACTGTAATTAATCCCACAACAT
>DWDW01000929.1:0-12820 GCA_018245635.1 Mimoniades versicolor eupheme
GGTATCTTTGGAAATGTCCTAAGATAATAATAATAATATCTTGGAACATCTCCACACACAGCCATCTGATCCCAAAGTAAGCATCAATAGAGCTTGTGGGATTATTATTATTAATTTGATAGTACAAATACAACATTTGAAATGTGCATTTATAGGCATGGTGGAGTCTATTGTTGCTGCAGCATGCAGTAGAATAGGCAAGAATGTCCTGCATCTTGATTCCAGTGACCACTATGGTGGATTGTGGGCTTCATATAACTTTGATGGTTTGCAAAAGTTCATCAAGGAAATCAACTCTGATCCCAAGAGACAACTGCAGGTCTACAATATGGTAGAACAGTGGTATACAGAAAAGTAAGCTTAATTTTCAACATCTAAATAACTTTGTGTGCAAAAGAATAATCAACACCATGACACTAATATCAAATACCTAGATAACAAAATGTGTGTGTCGTTATTATCATATCATTATGTATGTTCTCATACAAGGTAGATATAGAGAATCTGGTACGAAATATCTTTGAGAACATATTTGTAAAATTGTTAATAAAGGAAATCTTTAATATTGTGTAATGGTGTGCCATTTTGGCATTCCAGAATGCCATAAAAGAGAATAGTTGAAACCTTGATCTATTTGCAGACAAAACTTTTGATGAAATACATATAGTGAAGGTCTTATCACATTATTAAAAAATATTTAAATTATCAATTGTTAATAAATTATTTCAATTATCAATTGTTTTATGGCACAATAAAGACATGGGATGGGTTATGGCACAGACAAATACCTAGGCATATGGCACAGATAAATTACTATTTAGTTCTTAGTAATTTTATTGCTAGTCAGTATATAATCTGCACTGCCACAGCCTATGGAAAGAGTCAAAACTATTTATCTTTTTTTTTAAATTTGATGTATATTTTTTTAGTGGGTTCAGTTTATAATAATGTCATTTTATTATTGGTCATTTAAGTGTGATGTGTGAGCTTACAACATTTTATAAACATTGTATGTATATGATATCTCCAATATTTTATGTTTTGTATGAAATTTTTCAAACATCCTATGATAACGATTTTTAAAGAAACTAATTGACTAGGGATTCACCACAAGAGGGAAAAAAAGAGGCGTCCGAGACTGAAGATGGGAAAACAGAACGCAAAAAGATTTGGAGTCAATCCACTTTTGCATCTGAGTACAGAAAATTTAATATCGACATGACACCAAAGGTAGGAATTTAAATAAATCAATAACGAAATGAAGAACATGGTTTACAATAGAAAAATAACCTATTTTTGATGACATAAAACAAATTGGGATCAGGTTAAGCTCTATGTCATAGTGGTATTTAATAATACAACAGGTTATTGCTCACAAGAAGGTCTGTGTAATTTTCATAATTTTAACTATAATTAATACCTAGAAATTCCTAATTAGTTGTATATTGTATTTGAAATGCACAATTAAATTTGAAATCACTCTTAAACATAAGTTTATTACATCAGGGATTAATCCTAATTTTTGCAATGAAACTTTTGTCTTCATAATTTACAATTTTTTAAATGGTTACCACTGTTACAATTCTATCCTAATTCGTACTGAATCATTTTGTTGGTTAGGTTTAGCGGCATCATTCAGTGTAACGGCTTGTTCGATTTGTGTAGCTGCTGTTCTCCCGTGGACCGCTAGTGGAACTTTTGATCTCGTCGAACATCGCGCGCTACGCAGAATTCCGTTGCGTGACCCGTGTCCTCACTTGGCTCGGCGACAAGCTCACGCCCGTGCCATGCTCACGCGCAGACGTGTTCGCAACCGAGGCTGTAAGCATCGTCGAGAAACGAATGCTCATGAAAATGCTCACCTCCATTGTGGGTTACAATGAGGAGGAGATGGAGAATGAGTTCAAAGGTTAGTAAGTAAACTAATTTCAATGATATAACTCAAATAAAACTGAGAAAAATGGTATGAGTCTGCCTAGAATTGAAAAAAAAATGTCGTTTTTAAGTTAGCACATCAGTAACTATTTCATTCTGGGCACATTTTATACTTTAGTGTTCAATTTACACTGATCTACAAAGTAATTTGGCACATCCAACAACGCAATAATGATGTTAATGAGGGCTAGTTCACATCCTCTTTTCTTGCCTATGGCGTCTTGTGTGGTTTAAACAACAGAATATTTAAAGAATTAGTCAAAAATTTTAAAAAGTAAATTATAATTTGAATAGTTGTTTATTTCCCTGTCTGGAATAATAGGTAAAATATGGTCTCCCTTTGTAGATCCCGGTAAAATTTCGCAACTACTGTGAGAGATACCTTAAAAAAATACATAAAAGCTTTCTGCTTTGTTTTCTGAAATAAATTTGAAAGTTGATTTTCATATATATGTTTTTCTCCATCATCTTTCTAGACTGGAATGAG
Source organism: Mimoniades versicolor eupheme (assembly GCA_018245635.1). Taxonomy (NCBI): domain Eukaryota; kingdom Metazoa; phylum Arthropoda; class Insecta; order Lepidoptera; family Hesperiidae; genus Mimoniades; species Mimoniades versicolor. The sequence goes on from DWDW01000929.1 coordinate 2,423, forward strand.
AAATCTTTTAAGGATTATTTGACGCACAAGGGGTTATCGGCGAACCTGATCCATTACTTGTTGTACGCGATCGCGGGTGGCAACGATGCCATGCCTTGCCTGGAAGGGGTGCGTGAGTGCAAGAAGTTCCTCATGAGCCTCGGCCGCTACGGCAACACGCCTTTCCTCTGGCCTATGTACGGCAGCGGCGAATTGCCACAGTGCTTTTGCAGGTTAGTTCAATTTTCATTATGATATTGGTTTTTAGTTTGTAACTGAAATAGCCAATGAGTCATATAAGGATTAACTGCAATCTGGTAACTGCAGTTTAGAATTCAATTATCGATTATTACGTGTTGGAACTGCACGGAAGCCTGTATAGAAATCTTTTGCATTTACTAACAATAAAAAAAAATGCATAACAGATTCTCTGATCGCATATAATATACATATATATTGAGAACTATTGTACATAATATGTTATAGACTGTAGTCACTAGTACCATAGAAACACTCGCTTGTATCATTAAAGAAAAATAATGATTTACTACAAACTAGTGATGTAACGCAAATTTTTGCATATATGCATTCGCAAAATTTCTGCGAATGTTTTGCGAATATGAGTATCAGAAAACAGTTAATAAAACCAAAATATTTTTATCCAATATTTTCTTTTAATAAAATCATAAGCATTTCTTTCATTTTTTAGACTAGAAAACAAAAACCTCTTATTTATATGATCAGTCTTTACTTTATCATTTGGTTTTATTTATTTATTTACTTTATTTTGGGCAATCATACTTAACAATTAAATTGTCATTAGAACTTATACGACAAAAAATATATAATGCAATGTAAAGAAACAAAAAGAAATTCTTCTACAATATTTTCTAAAAAACGGAATACTCGCATTCGCATTCACGAATGTCGGTAGCGGATATTCGCATTCGCATTTGTATTCGCGAATGTTCAAAATATGACATTCGTTACATCACTACTACAAACATTACATTCGGAACAGCATGCCAGTGATACAATTTTCAAAATAGTTTGCGTAAAACTGTAATGCAATATAATTTACCATGAAAGTGTCGGCAACTGATGCGAAGTACACTGACCCAGATGTGCATCGCTCATCGGCTCACACAAAAATCAGACAACTTTCTAACGTTGCATGCAATGCGATTCACATTTAATTTTTATTACAAAAATAGTATTACTTAAGTGCGTTGCATATTTATACATTATGAATTAATGTTTGCATTGCCACTCTAATCCACATTTTTTTTTGAACTACTAATTAATTATTACGATCGTTTCGCACTCTTAACTAATTATTTCAATTGTTTAAAATATTTTTCGAAATAAGATGGTGCTCTTGCAAAACATCGTCCTATTATATTGAGCTAAGTATCTTACCACTGGATCTCATATGCTAGGATAATATTTAAATACCTATTAGATGATAGGAATAAAGATACAATTTCTAAGTTCTGGTGCGTTACTGTTCGCTCAATACATTACTGTATTGCAGGATATAAGAATTTTGATAGTATACTTAAAATATGTAGACGTAACGACACGCCTGTAATCCCCAAAGAGGTCGCAGAGTAGTGTAGTACACTCCCCCGTTGCATAACGTTATGCTTCCGTCTCACTATGGAATAGGCGGTGATCTTCTTGCCCTAGATAAAATAATATGATTTAATAGTAAAACAGATTTCACAGCAATAAATAGAAAGTGTCTCACTCGTGGATCACGTAATCTTGCAGCTAACAACGACTGTAACGACATTGACACTGATCACCGGCAGGAATAGAAACGCTTTTTTCATTCCGTGCACGGTCAGACTTAGCGCAGCGAATCAAAAGATGACTATGTTGTGTTAACTATTTATGTAGGTGCAATACTAGATGGTTTTGTCTCTAAACCTAGTATAAATAGAATATTATTAACAGCATCATGAATTACATTATTGTTGGACTGTTCAACACCGGTCACTTTTCACAATGGGAAGAGAATAGATTATTGTCCGCTGCTACTCACTGCAATGCTCAAAAGTCTTGTGCTATATTTCGCGCTTTAAAAAACATACGATATTATAGGAATGTTATAGGCAACTTTTAAGGTGGTTCTATAACCACCTAATCCAAATCCAAAATCTATATTTTCCAATGATATTTTCTTACACGGTTACAGCAAATTATTCTCGATACTGAAATGAACATAATATCAAACTTCATAGATATCATCAGATGTGCGTGCATTGGTTCGAATTCTATGAGCTCAGAGTTAGAATGTGAAATTTAAATAATTCTGACGGCGAGCTCTCTCTTAAAAATACAATAAATGAATAGGTATCATACATAGACATCAAGTGGTCGCAGTAGCCCATGGATTAATTTTATTGTAGTATTCATTATAAAATAAGTTTGATGACCTATCTCTGAGACAATAAATAATACAAGTGTGTTGCTATTAGATTAAGTTGAAAAGTCTCATTGTGTGCTAACCACGCACGTCCTACACGAAAATAATATTGGAGATACTCTCGCCTGTTGGCAGAATGTACCTGTACATTTACAAATTAATATTTTCTGTTTAAATGTTACGTCATTCACATATACACGAGGCATTCTTATATGATCTCATAAGGAAAGTATCGAACGTATTCTGGGCCAAAATTAGACTTTTAACACTTGTTAATATTGGCCTATTTTATTATAACAAAAAAACAACTCTATTTCTATAACATTCTTATTTTCTTTATTTCTAGGCTTTGTGCGGTGTTTGGTGGCGTGTACTGTCTGAATCGCCCCATTGATACCGTTGAGACTAAGACTGTCGACGAGGGCAAGACCGTGGTGGTCATCGGCAGCAAATCGAAGACCTTGAACTGCGACCATCTGGTCATCGGCATCAACGAATGCCCCAAAGAACTGATCTCGCCCGAGCCAGTCGAAGGCGCGGATATATCGAAGGCTGTGTTCATTACTAACGGCACCATATTGAAAAGCGAAAAGGAACCTTTGTCGCTGCTCCGATTCCCCCCACTGTTGGAGGGCGATAACGCTGTCACCGTCTTAGAAGTTGGACCTTCCACCGGCTCCTGTCCCAAAGGGTTGTGTATGTATTTTTCACTCGATTCTACTACCTTTACTTGGAATATTATTTAAGATAACAATAATTAATTGTTATTATATACAGTAGGTTGCCAAATTATTAGAGACACACACATTTTTTTGTATTTTGAACTCTGACTTATTTTTTATGTATTATATTCATTCTTATATTTATAATGACTGGCCCGTTGGTGCAGTGGTTAGTGATCCTGACTGTTGCGCCGGATGTCGTGGGTTCGATTCCCACCCAGAATAAAAACAATTTGTGTGATGAGCACAAGTATTTGTTCTGTGTTTGGGTGTAAAAAAAATCTATTTGAGTATATATGTAATTTATCAGCCGTCTGGTTACCATACCACAAGCTCTGTTGATGCTTACTTTGGAATCAGATGGCTGTGTGTGGAGATGTCCCAACATATTCAATGTATTTTTATATGAAATAGTGTATGTTGGAGAAACTAAAGCTATAACTGGTTAATAAAAAGATATTTATTTTATTAAAAAAAGAAAGTTCATGGGACTAAAACTTTTTTAATATTTACTAATGCCACATTTTGTAGTATTTAGATATCCTACTCATCAAGGCATATTTTCTATGCAGACTTTTGCATTGTCCTTGAGTTGAATCAATGAGAGATGGCATTACTAAATATAAAAATATGAGAGTAAAGTTTTTGTTCCATGAATATTATTTTATTAAGATAAATAAAAATATTTAATTGTCTAGTTATAGTTCTAGTTACTCCAATAAACCATTCCAAATAGAATACATTATAAATATAATCCCCAAAAATATCTGAGTTCAAAATACAAGATACACTTAAATAGTTTTTTATGTAAACGTAAACTGAACTAGTGAAACATGGAAGTGTTCTACATTCCTCTTCCTACCTCTTCGGGGATGACAGGCGTGATGTTACGTTAGTTTTTTCATGTAACGAAACTTAAAAACGGCAAAGAATTTTATTCTATAGCTTGGTACAAACATCGAGTTATGTAATAAAGAACATTATGAGATAAAGTAAAATATGTGTATGAATTTGATATATTGTTTGATCATTTAATTCTATAATGTATTATGAAAATTATTACACCTACTTATATATTATTTCAGTTGTAGTGTACTTCATTACGAAAAAGGTGAATGACGCCGAGAGCGACTTGAAACCTTACGCTGAGAAGATCTTCGACATGACCGGCGGCGATCAGACCGTGGACTCCGAGAAACCCAAGGCACGGATAAAATAATGTGTTCACTCTTCAATAATCACAATGTGATCGGTGATATATATAATTTTAGATAAGTCATTTCTCTCGCTTGAAAATTCGTAACCTGATTGTTAAAATGATCTTGTAATAAAGTAATTAAAAGACATATTGCAGTATGTAGAGGTACACTGCACTACTGGTGCATACAAATGGATGACAGATCCTTCCATCTGGTTTCCAGCATATGACACGTATCAGGGCATCGGCCGATGATTTCTCCACTGAGATCCATCCCGCTGATGATTTTTATATTCACTATAGTATAATGTATAAACTATCATCTAAGAAATTTTCAGTTGAGAAGAAATCAGTGATCACACTTTTCCTTCAACGTGTTCATGAGGTTGCCTCCTCATTCTTCCCTCAGCTTAGCCACTGAAGTTCACGAGGTTTCATGATATAACTCTCGCAAGCTTTTTACGAGTTTTCACCTGGTAAGTGACTAGTTATGAAAATCTGTCACTGGCTCCAGGAACAATAGGTCAAAGGCGCCGTGCAGAACTCGTGACTTAGGGCATAAAGGCTTTTTCTGAACAGCGCGATTCGACGCATCTGAGCTTAATTTGTTTTCTTACATTAATTAAATTTTTGGTCTATGGTAACAATAGTATTTAAAAAAAGTATGTACTCATACTTTATACCCATACATATCAGGAAGAAGTTTCACCACCACTGCGCGTGGGATCCACGACTTTTTTCAAATCGAATCGATTAACATTTCTCGATCTAGTGTTCCTCGTAAAGTTGACCACAATATTATTAACAGAAATAAAAGCATTTTTTTGCCTGTCGCATTAACGTTTCTTGTTTCGGCACGAGGTCGGTAAGCGCAGACGGAGTACTGCGAACGATCATAGTGTAGGATGTGTTCGCTGGTGTGTTGCAGGCTCTGTGGTCGCTGTTCTACAACGTGACGGACACGAGCGCGGGCGTGCGCAGCGGCAGCGCGCGCGTGCACGTGTGCTCGGGGCCCGACGCCGGCCTCGACTTCGACCGCGCCGTCGAACAGGTCCGCGCTCATTTCGATCTAATTAGCGTTGAGCGGTGGCGTAGCGTGGGTTCCAGCCGCGCGGGGCGAGCGTAAATGTTGCCGCCACTTGAAAAGTATATAATGTGTCCTGAGAATCTCGACGAGCAAAAATAAAAAAAGAAAACCTGCTATTGCCTCTTTAAAACTTCTTGTTTGGCCTTATGATAATCTCGACGACCAAAACTATACTTCTCTTCTCTTCTCGCCTCACAAAATGAATGTAATACATTTCGATTCATTCACGTAAGCATAAAAGTAAGTTTAAGTTATAAAAAACTTTCAAAATCGCCTGCTATTGGCTACTGCTCTGTTGTTGCACCTGTCCATAGGCGGCGGTGACCACTTTTACCATCAGGTGGCGCGTCTGCCTGTTTATTAGGTTCAATGTATAATAACAAACTTTTAAAAACCAACACTGTCTGTCATCGTGGTTAGAGCTTTTCCGGAAACTTAAAACCGGAACGTACTCTCAAGACTATTCAACAGCGGCGAAATATCTGGAGCTCTTTCGAATTAACTAGTGATTTTATCACTAAATATTATCATTATAAACATTTTGTTCTCAAAAAGTTATACTTCCTATGTCACAGTTGTGTTTTAAACAGATAAACATATAAAAACATTGTATTAGTAACGAACGATGTCACGTTATGTAATGATAATGAACGATGTCACGTTATGTAATGATAATGTTTTTTTAAAGAATATAATCGGACATAAAGAATATAATAACATGAAGGATAAATATAATGTTTACAACGAATTTATGTTTTACGAGCGGCGCGCCTATGCTCCGCACGATTATTTAACAAAAATTTCAAAAAATACAAATTTTAACACAAAGACACTTTTACAAAAAAAAATCTTTTCTTTTTGCGTCGCAGGTTACTAAGAGTACGATACACTTGTACAGAATGCCAGTAATTGCAACTCATATAATTAATTACTTACGAATCAAAAAAAGACATGTTTGTTATTACATACATAAATTATTTATATACAACACGGAATGTACAGGCATTTATATGTTTTAGCTTTTCTTTTTAATGTTTTTATATACGAAATTTTAATAGCTATCTAATATTAAAAAGTACGTGTCGTCGGATATCAAATCTTTTCATTTCAAGTGTCTCCTTATTACCTTCAATACCTTTGCTCTAACAGGCTGAGGAAATCTTTAAGAAGATCTGTCCCGGCGAAGAGTTTCTTCCCCGCGCTCCAGATCCCGAAGACATCGTGTTCGAAGACGACGTGACGCACGGGCCCGAGTTCCAGCGCGACGACGGCGACGGCGACGCGAAGGAATAGCTCTCGTCTCTATACGACAATTGTTTTGATTACTCCAGCATGTTTTAATATGTTCCGGTGTCGCTGTGGACCTAAATGTATGCATTACTTCACATAGTTGTAATTCTCTACATATGTAGGCTGATAGTTGACATTTTTCATGTTGCACATATCGCATGTGACCAATTTTACGGGCATATTTGTAGGGCTATTTTAACTTTTTTAACGTTTAAACAGTATTATTCACAAACTTCAACTGCGTAGATCAATTTAGCAATAAGTTTCCGGGTCCACTGAAGCCACGGTTTAGTGTCAATTTGCATTTATTGAACACTGTGAACAATTTAGAATTATGCTGATTTACTAAGGTATAATCTCAGTAAGTTATTTTATATAAGCTTTTGTGGCTTGACTTATAGTGCATTCCGACTGGTGCGTTATGAAACAAAGTGATTTTAAAGGGTGATCAAAGGTTGTGTGGTAATGAATTGTAGGATAGGAATGTTAATAAATTGTGATTTGCTAAGATTTAATTGCTAAGAATCCTTGTCAGTTACGTAACAGCAACCATTTGTGCTGTACACTGTTGTAGTAAAATTACTAAAACGGGACAAGCGAACGAAATAGCGAACTACATAAATAATGGATTGAGTAAAATTAATGTGAGCAGTAGCGCTAGGTTTTCTTGACGATGATCAGCAAGATTGATCCATAGCACAAGTGATTCCATTTAATGTATTTTTGTTAATTTTTCAAATTTATATGATTAGTATAGTATTTAACACTATTATGAAACAATATATTGTTACGTTGTAGCTCTTGAATGGACATACTCTTTGCATGATATTCCATTATCGGATATCAAATCAAATAAAACAGGCGCACCAGTCATAAGCCTAGATTGTAGCACATTTTAGTTTGTAAGTTATTTAGCACTTTGAATGATATTTATTGCCAAACATTTATAACTATGCTCATGCAGCTTATACAATTATAATTCCAATAAAATTGTGATTATTAGATTACCTTGTATTATTTATAACCTGTGAAACTGTTTTATCAAATAGAATAAGTTAACAGCTTTACTTGACTAACGAGCTGTCGCTCCTGGTCCTGTCGCTATATATTTGTAACACATGTTAGTGAAACAAAAGTTAAGTAGGGTAAAAATACTACAAGTTTATGATATTACATTTCTCTTTATTTCTTTGTGGTCCACAATGTGGTATTCCAAATACAGCACTAACATTCTGAGGCAACAGAATATGTGAAAATGTGTTATCTCAAATACAATCTTAATATACAAATTATAAGAAATTAATATATTCTTATCATCAAAAATATACAATTGAATGTTCAATAGGTGTATATCACAAAATTAAATACAGCTTTGACCTTAAATTATTAGGATGTATATAACTAGATTATTAAAATAACCTTCTCTCATCAGAAAATAATCCATGTACATTGCCTTCAAGTTGGGCTGAATATGTCCTTTTCATGAAACGTAGATCACCTGAGTAGCTCATCTCTCGCAACACTATGACAGACCGTGCACCTAAATCTTGGCAACTGTGCTGCATTCCAGCTTGAAGATATGGAAGGAATCGCAGAACAGAACCTTTATCAACTATGCTTCCACTTACACCCTGGGCAACTCTGTGTTTGTCTGACTCCTTATGGAAATAGCGACTCATTGCAGAACCCTTTCCCTCTTTGTTTTCCATAGCTTCTAAACTACCCATACCTCTATACTTTTTAAGTCTAACACCTTCAGAGAAAAAGTACTCCCCAGGGGCCTCTGAAGTTCCTGCTAACAGTGATCCCATCATCACAGTTGAGGCACCTAATGCAAGAGATTTCACAATATGCCCAACTGACTGTATACCACCATCGGCTATAACAGGTACATTGAACTTACGAGCATATGATGCAACTTGGTAGACAGCAGTTGCTTGAGGGCAACCACAGGCCATCACCTCTTGAGTAATGCATATTGAGCCACTTCCCATACCTACTCTTAATGCATCTACTCCTGCTTCAATGAGATTTTTTGCTTGCATTCTGGTCACAACATTTCCTCCAATAACTTGAATCTCTGGATATGTTTTCTTAATGTACTTGATCATTTCTATTTGATAAGTTGAGTTTCCTTGAGATGAGTCTAATACTATGACATCAACTCCATTGCTCACAAGCAACTTGAGACGGTCTCTATCAGTTTCACGTGTACCTATCGCAGCACCAACTATCAGCTGCTTATTGGAGTCTTTAGAAGCATTCGGGTAACTACGAGCTTTTTTTAAGTCAGTTCTGGCAATAAGAGCTACAAGTTCACCTGCTCCATTTATGATTGGCAGTTTCCCTTTCTTGCTTTTCTCCAGAATATAATTAGCATCCTGCAAAGTAACTCCAGATTGTGCAGTAATCATAACATCTATAGGCGTCATAACTTCCTTCAGACTGAGATGAGGATCCCCTTCTCTGAAGTCAATATCCCTTGAAGTGACAATGCCAATTAAGCGTCCACCTAGTTTACCATTTTCTGTAATTGGATAACCAGTGAAGCCATTGGCTTTTTTGGCTTCCAATACATCTGCAACTGTGTTGGAAGGGCCCATACATACAGGGTCTCTAATAAAGCCATGCTTGTACTTTTTCACTTTGTGCACTTCATTTGCTTGATACTCAGCTGTACAATTATGGTGAATGATACCAATACCGCCACACAGAGCCATCGCTATAGCCATATCTGCTTCGGTGACAGTATCCATTGGAGTGGAAACCAATGGAGCCTTCAGACTTATCTTCTTGGTAAGCGGCGAAGCAAGATCGACTTCTTCAGCAGTAAAATCTATGTAACCAGGCAACAGGAGGAAGTCGTTATAGGTGAGACCTTCGCTGTGAGCGAAGATCTCATTAGCTGAGAGACCGTCTCGCAGGTCGCCTTCTGCTGTAGACATGTTTCTGATTTCAGTCAGCCCACGTGCGATCGATCTACAAGATAACCTTGCACTGTTTCTAGGTGAAACCACGCTCTTGGAAATTTATTTATGTAAATAATGACTGGTAAGACAGTTTCCAAAAATGTTGAAACGAATCGTGCACGTGGCATTAAACTTCTAAAGCAAATTTAGCTAATTCGATTAGTCTCAGTTCTCAAAATTTGTATTTATACTTTTGACGCAGTTCTATAATTTAACTATATGATATTTATTATATATGTAGTATTGAGTACATTTAAAAAATATATATAAAAATGAGGTTCGTCACGTTTACAAAGTAGGTATAAGCTCTACCGGCTTCTTTCCTCTTGAGTACAGTGATAAACTAACTAAAGCTTGTCCGGTGTCCCGTCTGCCAGTCTGCCTAGTCTATAATTGACTTGACATAGTTGACATGACTTACTTCACTTGATCAATGACAGATTCAGAATCAAACAGAAGATATAGATTAAACTGACACACACTGTTGCCAATCTCAGTATAGAGCAAAACTGTAGATATACTTGAAAAAAACTGTAGAAAACTGTAAATATCAAATTAAAAAACAGTAAATCTACATCATTATCTTTTAATTATTTTGTATCATTTAATGATAGTAATAAATATAATAAATTATAGGGAGGGAATTAAAAACAACAAAAATCATGTAATTATTAAAGTTTTAATGTCAAAATTCTCAACATGAAGTCAAATAAAGGTTGTAA
>DWDW01000930.1:0-12819 GCA_018245635.1 Mimoniades versicolor eupheme
GGCTCACCACCTATTCCATCGTGGGACTTAAAAGTAACTGGTGAAACGTGGGAATGTTCTACATTCCTCTGCCTGCCTCTTCGGGGATTACAGGCGTGAAGTTACTTTTTATTTGCAATTTGTATTTATTTGGTCCTCAAGTGTAAGATGCATTGTTGTTATACACCGGATGCTTTTGCCGGCCAATTGGATTTACTGCGAGCTCGATCATGGGCGTAGGAAATGAAAAATCCAAAGAACAAAAAAAACTTTGAACGTTGACGATTGAAGAATCTCTGTACCTAGCAATAGACCGCTATAGACTGAGGTTAATGAATAATTGTTCTCATGGGATTACTTGCTACTATAAAAAGGTACTTGCTAACATTTTGAAGTAATAAAGTTTGGAATAATGACAAATCAGTTAAAATTAGTATTATACGATTAATATCGTGTGTAAAATTCTGTACAAAATCCTCCATAGACTGCGAGGTGATCAGTGTCAATTGGTACAACGATAAATATACCGTTGTTTGTGACGATAATTACAAGGAAGATCAAGATTATGATTTGATCTATCAGAGTGTAACAGGAACAGATATTTCTATATCACCAACATTCAAACTATCGGACACTGAAATACACGTGAACAGCAAGTTTAGCGGAATGATTGATTGTGACGGTAACAGTTCTTGATGCATAATATTATTCTTGTTGTCGGAAATGCGCGTTCCGAGAGCGTCGCGAGGTGTTGGATACCGCTATCTTATCGTTGTTGATGAATGATTTTTATGATATCTCAGATATTCCCGGTTTCATCTGCGTAATTATACATTCCGAGATGTACATTGAGAATGGGAGGCGTTATGTGGTATTTCCGATAAAAGTTATTTCGATTTGAGTATGATCCGCCATGACCTATGAGCTAAATATTTTGTTAACTGATTCGGCTGCACAACAAAATAGATACCATTTTGCTTCACGACTTGTTGTTTAGTAATTCTTTTTTTCTTAGTAATTCAGTTTATTGTGAGTTTGTTGTCATTGAACAATTCTTTTTTTTGACATCAATTATCTTTTATTGTAGTTAAGTGGTTGATGTAGCTTTATGATTATTTCATATAACCTCGAAAAGCTTCTCAACATAGGTACTTACACTGAACAATTGATATTTAAAATAGGCAACCATTAGGCAATAGGCATATAAGATAATAGGCATATATATTTGACAAATAAATATATTTTGCTTATTTATCATCAAGCCAGGTCCCTTATCGGGTTGGCAGAAAACATCGTGACAAATATCTTTATCTTCACTGACCTTATTTGCTTATTCTTCATACATTCTTCTCTTTATGTAAATATAATTGTCATTAGTGCCTATTTCATTGAAAGACATTTAGAACAAAATCCAGCTCGCCTCTGGTCAGATGTAATAATGGCCGTGAAGCAGGTTACACGGTGTTTCTTGTCTGTGCAATTAATATGGCGTTTGCAGCGGTAGTTAATATCTTAATAAGAAAGCAATAGAGATTATAGGCAGTGCAGGGTGGGCTGTAGTAATGGCGGCTTCCACTATGTGTGGTCCTGTCTGATGGCCAGTGCGCTAGGGACGAACTATGGTATCGATAGTCATAAAAAATGAACATATATTTAGATTTCATTTTTTTTTTCATTTATCACCCAATTTTTTTATTCAGCTGTTACTTAACAATTATAAATCTCTTATTCACGTGTATACAGAGTTTATATATTGGTTTTGACATGCGATGAATTTCTAAATTATGTTGCATTAATATAAAGTCATGATAAGGACTTTTGACTGTGTCGTTGGTCGAGCAGTTGCGAGCGCGCCCGCCGATTGAGGAGTTCTCGGTTCAAGTTTCTAACTAGGATGTTCAAAGTAGAATTTCTAGTTAGAAAAATGCAATAGGTAGTCGCTCAGAGATCCGAAAATATAAGTTTTCCAAACTCCGAGTTACTACTAGATATTTATATATACAGATTAGCGATATAATACATTCATTCTCCACGTCATCTACAGATAAATAATTGACAAAATAATACAATTTCATTAATTATAGAAAAGAAACACAATTAGTGATTTTATAAGATGTTACGAACAACACTATTTTTGAAAAATATTATCGATCGCTGAACATACTTCACTATATAAAAACAATTTGCAACGTCACGGGATATTTTTTCAACTTAAGCACTAGATTCTGTTTGCCAGTTGCGCCGGTAATTGTTTTTCGTGACCCACATGTTACTCGCCAGATGTGAGTAATTACACTTAGTTTTGTGAAACGATGTATTTATTGAGAGATAAGAAAAACGAGATAAAAATCCAATCGTGTGAACATTGCATTATGTAAGTAACATATTTACTTATTTTGCTAAATTACGTTTATGTTGTTACCAGGCGGAAAAACCATAGACATTGAGAATCCAGCAACATTTCAATGAACGGATTATAATCAATACCAAACACATTTTTCTTTACGTGGCATTGCAAAGAACGCCGACTGCGATTATATTCAGGATAAAAGTAATATGAAATCGAGGACAATGTTAGTTTGGAGTATCTACACGATTTGAAATCATAATGTAATGTTATAAGAATTGTGATATTGAGTAAATACATTTGTTAATGTACACAATAATGAAACATTATCTTGAAAGGGTTATTAGTTATAAACATTTATTTCGAATAGTAAAGTATAAAGGAAAAAAAGCTCTTTGTATAGTTATTTTCATTTTTTAGTTTTCAATTTCCGTTCTGTAAATCTTATCCCATTTTCCTTTCATTATTGCACTTATCTCGGCGCTTCCTCGGTCATCTTCCGTCATTGCGCACGTCCAGGCGATCCCGTATCGAATGAATAAGTGGCCGCAGGAATCCCTAGGGAACGCGAGTAACACGATTGTTGACGAGGACTGTTCATAGATTGCCCGCAATAAATCATGCACCTTTGAAAGTAATTGCAGTGGAAAATGGAGATTCAATAAATTGAGATGGATGCATGCAATAGATTTAACAAGGAATGCAACTTTATACTAACAAACTAGATTATTTTTAGCGTGTAGAAGATGAATTTATTGAGCTGAAAGTTCGTCTTGACGTCATACGATTAAGTACACGTGGAAAATGTCATCATTATCCTTTTTAATGTTGAATTAGGCTAAGGCCACAGTCTGCCACGCTGGAAGTGATTGAATTGGTAGATTTCACACAATGTGAACATGACAATGTGCGGAATTACAAGGTGTATTAGTTAAACAAAAAATAAGAATATGTTTAATTTAGTAATAGTAAATTAAGTAAAATGTCGGCTATCTAAGCGTGTAACAAAGGGATGTGTTATTTCATCAAACGAATAAGGTAACAACAGAGATGTATAGATAAACACGAAGCTCTTTACTAGCTATAAAAATGTAACGTCACGCCTATAATTTCCGTAGGTGTTGGCAGAAGAGTGAAACGTGGGAGCATGTGAGTGCGTGGGAGATTGACACCACTGAATAGGAGGTAAATTGGTTCATCAGCTATGAAGACGTTTCATTAAAATATATGCTTGCAAACACTAAGTAGGTATATAAAGTATCATTGCTGAAATAACTGATTATATAACCAACTCTATTATTATCATCAGCTTATGTCTGCCCATTACTGGACAAAGACCTCCCGCAAATCGCGTCCTGTCCTCGACTAACTAACTTAGTAAATCATAACTGTATAATAACTAACAACCTTTTATAATCGATTATGGATTCCACACCTCCATAAACATATACAATTAAAAACACTTACAAGACGGGAACAACATAAATCTGTAACAAGTACGATTACTTACGATAAGGCGACGTCCGAGTGTGGCGCTATCGTATAATTACTATAACTTTTACTCCCATTTTTACTTTCCAAGCAATAACGCTCTGAAAGTACCGAACCCTTTTTCAAAGTGCCGGCCGCGTCAGTCTGTGCGCGGACGCATAGCACGTCACAGGAAAATCCGGTGCATAAAGATGGCGACACATGTGGAAACACTCGGGCCTTTATAATCGCCTGGTACTTTTACATTTCGTATTTAGAGTTTTGGAAATAAATCGTTTGAGTAATTATATATTTTGAACTGTGAAGTGGGTAAAACTGCCTTGTCCGTTTATATGAAAGTTAGGTAAGTGTTTTTTTCAAACTTTTTCATAGAGTTTCATGACGTTGACAGCTTAAGCCATGCTAATATCTATGGATTTAGGTTAAAGAAAAAATGTTACAGAAAATAGTACCTAAATTAAATAATTACTCAATAATTTTTCACAGAAGTACGATTTTTTATACATATAACACATCTAGTGATAACAATTTTTAAAAATACTGTTTTTTTGTGTATTGAAAAAGAAAACAATTTATGTAAAAGAGTCATGTATCATATCAACAAATAATAATAGATCCAGACACATGTTCGGGAGGTAGGCATGCAAGCATGCGTTTTACACGAATACAGCGTCTGCAGAAAAATGAAAATTAGGTATCATTATCACAAATATTGCTTGCTACCTTTTTCTGTTAATGACTTTTACTTCAATACTTTTAAACTTATATAAATATAGCCTTACTCTAGTATGATTAGTAAAAATCATTATTTCTGTACACCTGCTGTTATTTATTATAGTATTACGCTAGGTTCCTTATGGGGCAGGTAGAGAGCATCGATTGCTATAATATATTTCTATGGTTACAATCACTATGGTTGCGAGCATGCCTGTAATTTTTTAATCAGTTCATACATTTTGTACTAAGATTTTTATACTGACGGTGCATAGTCGATGTTGAGCGATCTCGGTGCTCTGTTTGCATTACGCGCCGCGTGCATGATAACAGGTTATTCAGCCTAACATTATGCGTTTAATATTGTTGTTAGAAATAAGCGGAAAGGTGTTGAAAAACGATTTGGTTTAACGTTTCAGGTCACTCCTTATGTGTTCATTATACAAAGTTATATGTGTGTGTATGTGTGAATGTTCATGTTATGAGTCGCGTGTGGTTTAATATTGAAGTTATACTGAAAGTGTTTTGCTATATTTAAACATAAACGTAACATCACGCCTGTTATCCCCGAAGAGATAGGCAGAGGAATGTAGAACACTCCCAAATGCTAAATTTACTTTGCATTTTTTGTTAGTGACAGTCTTATTGCTACATTATTGAAATTATACAGTTCCATTGACGTTGTATTGTAGAGCACAACAAAATTGTGTATAATTTTGGCGAAGACAAATTTTCTTCTAACGTATAGAACGTTATGATACAAAGTATCTATTCTGGAGCTTCTTGTTCGTGAAACTTTTGTTTAGGAACTCTCATATTGTACGGATATTTTCATGTAGGGTATTAATTTCATCGGTGCGGTTTTAATGGGCTTTAATTATAGCCAATTATTAGTTACGCGTGTAATCCCTGAAGTGGCGGGCAGATGAGAGTAGTACGCTCCAACTTTTCACTATTCAATTAGAAAAATCGACTAGTGTTCGACCCGGGATTTGAACCCAGGACCTCCCGATCGGCAGTCGATTATTATAAGTACTAGTAACTAATAGCAAAAATTAGACTGTTTAAAACATTTTCATTTAAATCTAAAAGAATTTTATCTTTCATAACAAATGAAAAACGAAGTAGGATATTTTGCTACGTGGTATAGGGACGCTTCTGATACAAGTTTGCTTCGCTATTTTAAGTAATCTGTGAGCTCTTACGTGGTCGGTTTAACTTATTTCGTAAAGCTATTGTTAACGCGAATTCTGAATGTTGTTTTTATGCATTTTATTAACATTACTGATGTTAGTCTTATCGGTTTGATTGTTGGAACAGTAAAGTGAGTTTATTATACGGCATGCACGGGTTCAGCTGAAGTAATTTGAATAAGCAGACATGCGCAAACGATTTTATCACATCGTTCTATGGCCAGTTTCATATACAAACCGCTACATTGATCTAACTTAACCTAAGTTCCAGTCTGTAACTGTTCTAAATTTAAAATTTATTGATAAACATTATAATCCGCTGCGTCGGTCAAGTGGTGGCGAGTGCGACGGCGGATTGAGAGGTTCTGGGTTCAATATTGAATCGGGCAATATTGGGGTTTTCTAACCAGAATTTCTGGTTAACATTTCTAGTAGTGGCTCGGTGTCTGGTTTAGTGTTCGGTATAGAGCAATAGGCTCACCACTTATTGCTATAATTTTAGCCCAATAAATATGCACCGACGAAATTAAAATATGAAAATGTTCCTACAATATGAGGGTGCATAAACATAAGTTTCGGATTGGAATTATGTAGTGGAATATAGTGCAGCCTTCCGAATGTTTTAGCAAAAAATATTATTATTATATATCGCCATTTCAGTTAACAAGGTAGGCAGAGAACACCAAGTGCCATATATCTCTATTCTCACTGACGTATGTAATCTAAATTCATCACTGCTACAAAATATAATAAAAAGACGTTTAAAAGAATATCTAATACACTTTTCAGGAACTGTGTTTTGTTCAGCGAGAAAACAAATCTAAGACGTTATCTAAGAGCATTATGATAAAAACGAATCGCAATGGGTCGTTCATTGCTTGTTGTTGAAACGGGAAGAGAATCCGACACCGCGTCTAATGGCGCGCTCGCTCGGCCGCGCGGTATTGGGTTGCGGCGGCGCTTGTCAACAACTAACATTTTGTGTGTGAACCAAATAAAAAACTATAGTACCTAGAGTAACACCATGTTCAAAAATACATAGCGGAAAACTAAAAGTTATTTTTTTGGTATCACTATTCATTGGTATATATACTAAAATTTTTTGTTATGTGTAAGTACAATAATAAATGTACATGTTTTTTTTGACAGTCATAGACAGGCATAATTAAGAAATTTTGATATTATTAAAAAATAAATCACGTATCAAGAGTAGGTATTAAGTGAAATGAAGTTTATTTTATATATTATATGACATATGTGTAAAAAAAATAAACCGTTTCAAGAGTGTTAGTTGTATGGAATAAAAACATCAATCTTATTTTTCAGACTTAAGTCTTTTTTACACGGTTTAATATTAGGAACCACAGCAGTTCATTAGTGGGATTTAGTGTGAGATTACTCTATGAAATTTCATGATACGACCAAATCAATGACCAGTGGTAGTCACACATCTGTTCCTGACCTAAGATAAAACTTCAGTCCCATATGTGGTTGATAGGCGCCCATATGAGGCTAATTTCATTCGTTGCAACGTAGAACATAATGTTATAAATATTTCAAAAGTACCGTATCAGATCTGTAAGGATAGAGTATTGTGGCTGTCGGTGTGCTCTACCTACACCGAAAGGGATTTAGCGTGAGGATCCAATAATTAAATCACATACCAACGAAAAAAAAAGCTGTAAATCTTTGACTTTACGCCAGCCGATATATTTTTGGCCGGGTTCAGCAAACATACTCGTAGTAACAGTTATACGTCAAAGTATTGATATATATGACCGCCGCGGTAATCTCGTTAATCATAAGGTCTTATGGCGCGAAATGTTTGTCGCGTCGTAAAATTTGACGAAAACCTGTCTTGTTGGGTGGCAAGCTTGTAGCGCTCACACACGAAATTATTTAATACAGACGAAATAAATCACATGCGTTATTATAATTATCAATGACTACAAAATAATGCTAACTATGTGACAGTACTATGATTACGTTAATAAAAAACTGTATAATAAATATTTATAACATATACAGTAGTACATATGCATACAGTAGTATATCTGCATGCATCTATGAATTGAGTCAAGTGAGAGTCCTACAAGTCAGTTTACTGGGTTGAAAATAAATCAATAGTTAAAAATAATATTTACTTTTTTATTTTATAGTAATAATTCTTTTTATACCTTTGAACAAACATGAAATAGACAGGAAGTGTTTATGAACGAAATCCCTTTTTTCAGTGAGTATAAAGGTACGTATATGTAGCTGGCCATTGTTTATTTTCATATTTTGGGTGGTCCAATCTAAACTCGTTAAGAAGCTGTGTTTTTTTTTCTGTATAGATATAATAATATTTGATCGTTACCGCAGTTCAATCAGACCTCATGATTGCTGACCGGATCAAGTCATCAAATCCGATGATTCATTTAACGATGGCCAATTAGTGCCCTATATAAAAACGTTTTTCGTTTTTAATTATAGGAACCAGTTGACGTCGGGTGGCTAGTGCTTTAGTATACGACACCACTAAGAATACGTTTGATACAGAGTGATTGATGTAAGAGTAGAAAATGCATGTTAGGTCTGTGAAGATAGAGATGTTTGACACTCTGCTTGCTCCATAAGATACAGGGGTATTGACATAATATTGTTAGGGTAGCTTCATATCTGGCCTACCCCAATAAAACGTGTAAAAGATACACGAATGTACATTAAAATTTGTCAACTCACTAACATTAGGTCATTCGTCTAATGAAATGTTTGTTAATATTTAGTTACATTACTTTGTTCTAGAAGCTCTCATGGTTTAGTGAATAACGTAGTGCTTTCAACACGTCCATTCTAAATAATATTGAAGTTTGAAATGACATTTCCGATACTTAACATTTTCACCATGTGCGCCGAAACAAAACATAATGTCGCTCATGAATTGCATTAGATGTAGTTTGGATAGTTAACGCGCAGACCAATTAATTATCGAATATAATTTTCATTATCCAAACCCCATTATCAAGTCAACATACTTCTCTTATGACTCGGTTGTGGACCAGCGCCACACATCACAGCGATCGCGGTCCGATTGGTGTCTCTATCAGGCGATTTATGTGGTACACGCTGTAAAATTTAATTTATTTACATATAGATAAACCGAGTGATTTCTGGATGTCCATTCAGACATAATCTCGTACGTATTAGCCGCGTTCCATTTGGCCGCATTAGATAATTTCATTATGTCGCGCACTAAAATGCTGGATAGCCATGATTGTATTTTTTTTTTCAAAATTACATGTGTTATTGCTTTTAAAGTTTTATAGCTAGTTTTCATGTGTGCGTTTAACTTTCTATACTTTTTATAGGGTATTCGTGAGACAAATGATTAGTGTGTATGGCAATAGGCTCACCACCTATTCCATAGTGGCACGTAAACCTAACTGGTGAAACGTGGGAGTGTTCTACATTCCTCTGCCTACATCTTCGGGGATTACAGGTGTGATGTAACGTTTTTTAAAAGTTAAGTATGTCAACAAAGTTATAACAATCTATGTATGGGAATTCTAAAATTGAATGAAAAATAAAACTGCAGTATGTTAGTTTGTAATACCATGTTACTTGACAATATTCAGCTGGAGCAAGTGTAAAAGTAACTGCACAATATAATTATTATCTTTACTATACCATGACAGTGGGTCTCACACGGGGTAGGCAGAGCGCATCGAAAACCAAATACCTTTTACCTTAAAACTTGATGTACTTCTACCACGTTTACGCGCCAGTGTCTGACCTCAGAATCCTCTCGTTCTAAGCAGTGATCCGTGTCGTCCAGTCTTATAATAAGGCTGTTGGTAATGTACATGAAGATTATATTTATGAGGAGGAGCGCCAATTTAACATCAAATATCTTGAAGATCCGAAGATCTACAGCATAAAGAAAGGTAACAGGAAGTTACTTGTAACTACTGACAAGTTTTACTTACATCTGACGTCCGCGCACTGAATGGCCGCTGATAAGATTCAAATAACACATGTTTTTGTATGAGCGTCCTAATTGATTTACTATTAGTTGTTGTTTTTTGTGTGCACTTGTTAACGGGATGGACAGGTATTGACGGGCAGCTAAGGATGATTTATGAGATAATGGGTAGCGAAGGGATAAAATTACATTTCAAGTTAGGTATTCTATTGATTACAAAATTGCTTTTTTTTTTTTACAAAATTGCTACAATGTACACATAGGTACACTCAATATTAATATTATTTTAAAATATGTTATTCTGCATGATTATTTAAATTGATGCTTTTTGTCGATTGTCAATTGCTATTCAATATCGAGGTGGGTTACATTATAGCTATAATGGTGCCAAGTGTTCCTTGTTTTTCGAATTGACTTCATTTTCTGAACAATTGTGTCTTGAATCATTGTCTTGTAACCTGCTTTTCGACTCTGTAATAGAAATTCAACTGTAAGAAGTTAGTAATAGATGCTATTCTATCTCGAAGTTCTTAATAGGGTCTAAGTTGAAAGCTTTTTGGCTTTAACATGTCTGAATAAAATTTCACATTGAAAGGCAATAAAGCACGAACCCAATGTAAAAAATAAAGCTCTATGCACAACAATAGGGCTTCTGGTTACACAACGCGTACAAGGTCCGAGAGGTATTAATTAATTTCTAATGATTAAATTGAATTTAGAACACATAAAATGATTTTTATTTCCATTAAAATAGCTTATGGCTTAATTACATTCTATTCAACGGACTAACAGGAGGTTAATAATCGATATTTGGATTTTATGGGCGCAGTTTTGGAAGCTCTCGTTAATATATCGAGATTAATGAACCCTAACTTTGCCAAATAAAAAGAATATATGAGCCGTTACGGTGTCCTCCGTAATAGGTATAATGCGTTTTTATTGTCACCAACCGATTTGCATCAAATCGAATTTCCATTTTTAAATTGCGTTTCGTTTGTTCCGCGTTATATTGTTATAGCTGTTCAATTTGCTGACATTTGATCCAATAAACATCTTTTTATGACGTCATTTGACTGTTCGGATATTTTAATTCATATTTTTAAATTTGTCATACATACAGCTTTAATAATTATTTTTTGCCTAATTAAATCGTTTTTATTATAATGCGTTATTAATTACATCTTCACACAACTGCAACAAATGCTATGTCTTATGTATATTCAGACATCGCAGATAGCAGGTCTCCATTTCATTTTTGTATCTTAATGTGTCTTACTTTGGCAAATATTATTTAAATTATTAAATAAAATTAACATCACGCCTGTAATCCCCGAAGAGGTAGGCAGAGGAATGTAGAACACTCTCACTTTTCACCAGTTACTTTTTAAGTCCCACGATGGAATAGGTGGTGAGCCTGTTGCCATATACCGGGCACATATCCAGACTCCGAGCCACTGGTTATAATTATTACCATAAAATTGAGGAGATCTAGGAAAATCATAAAACAAATGTTTTATCATTATGTTATTTCTTTTGCTATTATCTTAAATAATATAAACAATTATAAACATTAAGCAATTATTAATATGTTCGAATTTCACATATGTACATTTAGTATCAGACTTACCAGTTGGTTCCATTATAGATGTACATATGTATCTAACCATTAAGCTAGGGCTGTGGGTTCGATTTCCGACTAAGTGAAATATTCTTGCGATGAGCACAAGTATTGTAGATATATGATAAATGTAGTACAAAAGAAACTACTATTTTTTGTTCAGTTCTTGTCCGGTTTCGAGTTTAATGTCTATCAGGATAAGAACATAAACTTTAATGATTTAGAAGTAAGTTTTAACTTATGACACCGCATTGGACACATTTGGTATATAATTGGTACAAAGGGGAATAGAAATCTTTAATCGGCAAAGATATTTATACAATTGTATTGCATTGCTTGTATTGTAGTTTTTCATGATTGTAACAAGTACTAAAACAAAAAGCGGTCTACCCGTATATTTATTTATTCATTTTATATATTATGCATGACATTAAGTAGATTACAGGTTGAAATGTGTAGTAATAAAGTCTATATAAATGCTACCTTTGCAAGCACACACATGTTACTTTTAATTAGTTATTAATTTGTTGACATGATTACTCTAAGAACTTCAGGTCTAAGTTATGCAATAGATATATGCCCAGTAGATGTAGATACCACTTAGGGATTAATGGCGACGTTGGTTACATTAGAGAAAGACAGACATTATTATAGAAAGTGACAGACGAGAAAATATTCCACAGAAACAATTTGGCAAAAATCCAACAAATCTTAAAAGGTCTTTGATTGTTTGTAACAACGACACCACGTGTTATACATGTTATTTATACATTGTTACTCAATAAAAATATTTAACACAGCCTTAGAGAACCTTAAACAAACGGACTTTGTCCATTCGCTTGAGCACATTGCAATCTCAATTAATGTCCAGTAGAAGCTAGAAGCTTTAGTTGAGACGCCCGAGGTAGGCTGTGGGATGTGAAGTCGGGCAACAATTAAGGAAAATGAAAATATTAAACTTCCTGAACAATTTCGCGAGGTATATCTGGCATTATTTAAAAATAATAATTAATATCTTGGGACAATTTAGACATGGGATTAAGAACAAAGACAGAGCTCACTCGTATATTGCTGCGTGCAGAATGTTGCAAACTAAATTTATGAGTATTTTTAAATACATATTTACATATTATATAGATAATTTCACATGTAAGAGTACATGTCGAATTTAAAACCACTGCCCTCAAACAAACGTTTGTCTTGGGTAGGAATTGAACCCAAACTTGCTACTCAGCAGTCAAGTTACTCTAATACACCAACGGACCAGATAACATTAACGAGAGTTTCGTAATTGGCAAACAAATCATGATCGATCAATATGTGTCTAGCTAGTACGATATGTGACGTAAGAGGAAATTTGCTATAGTTCCATAACAATACAAACTTGTTACGAAATCGGATCTGCACTACACACGCAGAACTCTCACTCTACACTCTAAAACACACACACACACACACACACACACACACACACACACACACACACACACACACACACACACACACACACACA
>DWDW01000931.1:0-12809 GCA_018245635.1 Mimoniades versicolor eupheme
AATCTTTAATTTTTATTTCTAATCTTGTATTTATTGCTGCTTTATTTCAAACATAAAATATTAATAATTCGTAAAAAATGAATAACGAATTGATATCGTAAACATTGCAGTTTAGGATATCCTGATATCCATTCCAAGAGTGAAAATTGCTGCAGACTGCAGAAGACTGGAAGTTCCTGGCTACGTCTATTATTGCCGATTCGTAAAACCTAAATTATTCAAGACAGTGATTAAGTTCTTTATAGGCAAGAGTGTTACATCCTAGGCTGCATCACGTTTTTCAGCAGATGGAATGGCAGTCAAACCCGAGCCTAAATCTAAACTAAATAGAAAAAAAGTTTTAAAAAACTGAAGGAACATGGAGCAGCAACAAAACCGAATCATTATGAAAGGAGAAATCTTTCAGCCGTCTTGGCATTTGAATCGAAACACGAGTTATTTAAACTTTAACAGCTTACACAATCTGCTTCGCGTGATGCTACACCTAATGCAACAACGGTGGTTGGTAATTGGAACACGCCATGGAAACATCAGTTTATGGCGAAAGCTTGTTCGTCTTTAGACAGTAAGTTTACATTATTGTTGCCAGCACGAAAGATCTCCCAAGAGACTACTATAACATTATTTATTGCTTTTTATCGTGTGTATATACACATAAAGTGAATTTAATCTTTATTATTGTTTCCATGAGGTATATTTATAGATTTATATAATCATTGTAATGGAATACGTTAATGTTATTGTAATTAGACATTACATTGTAGTGAGACATATTTATTGATTTAGTCAATCTTTTTGTATTCCGATTTATTTGAAATGGTATCTAGAACTATTGTTGTATAAATGTAGCATCGTCGTGATCCATTCAATATGTTCCATTATGAAGTTATATTCGCTTCATATCAGATTGACATCGCCGCAAAGCGAACCAGTTTGAGTCGGCTCGGACAGATTTATCGCGGAACCGAGAACGATTAAATCATAACACTCGCTTTATTACTTAACGTTCGTATCAGCGAACAATGGTTCCGTTAAATCGTCTCATTGACTACCAAATGGACCGCACGTAGTCCCGCCACGCGATTCTCGAATCGCAAGTAAATATCATTTACCGTAGACTTTGGGAGCTAATAAGGTGTTCTATACTACACTGTATAAAGAAAAGAGACGGGCTACGAACTTGGTACTATTTCGTGAAATACGAGGAGTACCTACGTACAAATTTATTTTTCAGTGTTGCGTATTACTCTAAAAATATGTCTAATTCTCTATTTGCAAAGACATTATATTTACCAAGAAACATTATCTGTTGTATTTTTGTATAAATTGAATGCATATAAAGTATTGCGACCAATTGTTATATAAGTGTTGATTTATGTTATATTAATTTAAATTACGACAAATGACATCAACTTGAAATAGTAAAGCAAAGTAAGGGTATTTATCGCCTATATGAAAAAAAATGCAATTGTATAAAAAATCATGACGTCCTTTAAGTGTAAAGAAGGTGAAAAAAGCCATGTCCTTTGTTTATATAAATCAAACAAATTAAATACACAATACAGTTTATATAAATCACACATATTAAATATACAATACAGACCATATAAAAATAGTGAAAACGGCATTGATAGTCTTGTAGCTTACCTTTCACCTTTCTACGCTGGTGGTCTAGCGTTCACTCTCTAAGTGCAAGCAAGGAGAATTTTTAAAATCGTTTGTCACTTGCCATAATGCAGATAGAAAACGCTAAGAAAAACAACGCGTTCTTAATGTCTCCGTAATAGTATTTGAGACGCGTGTACTCTGTCAACTTGCATTTGAACACCGTGGCTCTGAGCCTTCTTATTGTAGAGATTCGAGTTCAAAAAGGAAGCAAAGTGTCAATGACGATGACTAAACGTAAAATTGTATAAACTGTTGAAGCTGACATAAACAGTACAAGTAGAAGGAATGTCATTATTATGGGGTTGTCACTAGTGGTTTTTGAAATATTGAATAACATAAGGCTTTTACGAGTATAATTGTCTCACATTAGTCTGTGTTTGTTCATGTGAAACATTAAGCGTTTGGTGAAATGTCAAGGTCTATACATTCACTACATTTACCTTTAATATATTATTTCTTTGATACTTTGGCTCCGGTTCATATGGAAAGAGGCACAATACAAAGATATAATATAATACAATTTCAATCCTAACATTTACAGGATCCAATAACACGTGAAAGTTGCATAAACACAAGTTCCTTATAAAACAGAAAGTTCAGTTAAAATAAAAATTATGTTTTATCCCTTATCGTTCCTGTAAACTTCTTATTGGGAAAAAGTTTGCTTTTTAATTCTATAAATCATGTTTTGTACTTCGTAAAAGAAATTAAATTGTCAATGCAAATTATATTATTAGGAATGGCTATATTACTATAATAGTAATAGGCCTAGTGAAAAATTTGATGAATGGAGATAGATAACTCTTTATTGTTTACAATACATCGCTCTCATATATTGTAACCAATATATGGCTTTATTTTTGACATAAGGTTTCTTCCATGAAAGCCGTGCAGAAGAGACGAGGTCAGTTGGACAGGATCGTAGCCGGTGGAAATCCTTAATCTCTGTCTAGCTCGATGGGAAATTGACATGACAATGTAAATAGGAATATGCGAAAACACGATACGTGTGAATCTTTTAAAGTAAAAAACGGTATGCATTCAACATTGATTTGTCAGTATAGATTTCGAGATAAAAGCAATACTGTCTCCTAATAAGCTAAACTATTCTGTCGATAACCCTTATCGATGCAACTACTAACGACAATTGTAAAGCTGCTTTTATTGCCAGTACTGTCATCTGTACTCTTATTGTCATCTACCATGTTTGGAGCAAATCACTAGTAGCATTCATTGTCACCGACCAAGTTCGGAACAGATGCCCGTATGTTTCCATTTTCAGGTTTCTCGCTAACGGTACCATGGTTGCCCTCGTTCCGAAGTGATAATGCTTCTGTAACCCACTCTTGATTGCAAGAAGTAAATGCTCTTTATAATTGGTCAGATAAATTGAATGCCAGAAACCTATTGGTCAATAACATTTCCAGTTGTACAACAATTGGGTGAAAAAACAGCAGTACAGTATATTACAATAAAATATTTATCAAGATTTCGTTGAATACGTCATATATTTCGTTAAATATTTCATATTCGTAGGCATGCGCTCCAGTGGATTTTATTACTTCATAAATCCCATTGTTTTTCATGTTTAACTTTTCAGAATTCATTGGCTGTTAAAAACTAAGCTTTCAATTATACGAATTCATATGTGTGAAAGATAGCTATGAATTATACCGATACTTATATCATTGACTTTCTGTCGTTTGACTATAAACACGTGGGTGCTTTCAGAATAAGAAGGGATATGGCCATCATCTGTTAATTTACGTTTATGTACATATATTTCAAAAATATTGATGTATTGACTGCCTCATCGTGCTTCGGTCAAGTAGTTGCAAGCGCGACTGCGGATCAAAAGGTTCGACTTCAAGGTGGGCAAAGTTGGGATTTGTGACATTAAATTACCACTAGTTTCTCGTAGTCGTCTGTCTGCGTCCGGCGTATGGTAATAGGCTATCCCCCTATTCCATGGTGAGACGTAAACGTAACTGGTGAAACGTGGGTGTGTACTACACTGCTCTGTTTACCTCTTTGTGGAGATACGGGCGTGATGGTATGTGATATTAATGTACTTCGTGAAGTCTATTTGTTGATCAAATTCCCTGTAAGCTTTTTTGCATCTTTCATTTGTCCATTGATGTTAAACCGCATTGAATCGTGTAGTTCTCGTAATTTAGCGTTTAGATAGCGTGCGCGTTGTTTATGTCATGTCGTTCGCTAGTCGCCGTACATTCTGTCTTTGTCAGCGGTCACCATCATCAATTCAACCGCCTGTCGCTCTACATCTTTACTTCTCTCCTAACGGTTAGTTTATTCAACCTAGCTGTTTTAAACCTTTAAAGGGTTGTTTTGTTCAGAGACGTCGCGTCGGTCTCACCACAGATTTATTTATATTGCATATCACAATAGTAGCCGTGTCTAGAATTGTTTGTTGCGTATTGTTACGGTCGGTTTTTATTGGCGACAACTTTATCCTCTGTGTTGTCTCTTCATGTTACAAGTTAAATGTTTCGAATAGATCCTGAAGTTCGTTCATCAACTTTTTTTGTTTATCTTTAAATTTTCTGTTTAGTTGTACACAACGCGCTGTTTAGTTGTACAAAAAAGTACGTACTTTTTATGTGAAATTAAATTGTGTTATTTTTATATAAGAACAAACAAACTGTTGCAAGTTTGTTAGATGTTCTGTTTTCATAGTTTTTTGGTTGCGATGAAGACAAATACATACAAAAAATAAGTGAAACATCGCTTACGAAAACAACACCTTGGTATTTTTTGCGGATTGTATTCAGCGACTTTTATCTGTAGGTGTATCTACGGTTCTTTGATTTTATTTCTATTTGCGATCGAATAGACGGTCAATTCACCGTTACCACTTTTATGATCTTAAGCCTACCGCTATAGCAGCGCCGCATCGGTTATATGATCTGGCCATTTGTTAATTAAAATATAGTAATAACTGTCATAGGTGTATCAAATTCTCTCAGCAATTCTCTGTTAGAGAAGAATAATAATGGGCGGAGATATGACGGTTTTGGTATAAATTATGAAAAAAAATTACGTAGAAACTGGTGAACAAATTTGTTCCTCATATTTTTTATAAGATACACGTAGAACGTAGAATTAAATTGGCTTGAACGATATTTTTTTTGTATTAATAGGAAATTCAAATTTTTCGTAACGATGTTTTGCTGCTCTTTTTCATGCAATGTTTGTAAATTACCATCACTAAAGCTGTATAGCTTGAAATTACATTTTTCAAGCTTATTATAATGATAAACTCTACAAACTATTTGGACACGAAAAACTTGTTTCAACTATCCTCTCACAGATAATTATACAATCGTTGTCTTAAGAAAACGCCCATCTATTTTAGGAATCGTGAAATATGCGTTGAAATTAAAGGCTTTGAGACAATATTTTAAAAAACTTGTGACAACGATTTATTACTTTACATGCTTCATTCATGACATTGATATTTTGTGTTTATATGTATAACGTTAAGAAAACGATCGTATAGTATTTTAATACCTAATATATGTACATATATAACATAGGTAACTGTTATTTTATGGGAAATTTATTTTCATTAACCGTAAACTACATATGTCGGGGCGAAGTAAAAATACAATTCTCGATCCCATGTCAGAATACAGGGTATCGTAAAGGGCAACTAAACTGGGGCTTAGCAGATCGCAGTATGGCGCGTTCAGCTAAGGCGGTGCAAGAAGCAGATCTGCAATCCTCAACCCGCGTGCTCAGCGTAGGGATTACGGGAATAACCCTTAGGGGAGACCTAAGTCCAGCAGTGGATTGCAATTGGCTGATGATTTTCATTGTCAATAAGATGATATGTAATTAAATGCACTGTATATTCAGACCTTAGTATATTGTTATTAATTGCTATCAAATTTTATATGCTAATTTCGCTTTTGCCATTGTCATAGAAATGTTTAAATTACATTTTAGTGGCGGGATAATGTTGATACTTGCGTGTCTGTGATTTTCTGTCTTTCTTCGGAATATACGTTCAGTATTGGAACATTAAATATAGAGACACGCTTGTTATGAGTGGTCGGACGGGTCGCCGTCCCAAATTTAGTTCCAACCTGTTCTGTAAACACGATAACCGCTAGTCAACGAGTTCGACGTCCGTTTTGGGCACGTACGGGTGTTTTCATAATTTATATACTATCGTCGGTAGGAAATTATGCTTTTTATGCGTCTCATCGCTGTGATGGGGCTATAATTTTTTTTAAATAATACTTTGATCTACGGATCTTGAAATATTACGTAGGTATGTTTAGGTAGTCTGTTGTTTATAGCATTTGCATTTCATTATTGGAAATGTCAAAAGGTTGATAAGAGAATTGAGTTTTTTTGCTTTAAAGTGATCCATCACCGCCATTACCGCCTGGTATTTGTACGAGTTTTTTATTAAAGCACCAACATTTATACTCTGACTCGAGTGTTTTTGATTTAGGAAAAATGAAATGTGTTTTACTATAGGTCATAGTCGTAGCCATAGCTGTAGTTGCATGAGAATAAACTGTTAATAAGGGCATCGGCGCTTACCATCTTTTACATGTATACATACATAGGTACGTAGGATAATTTTATGCGACTTCACCGAGTTTACGCCTCACTCATAACCATGTTTAAATCTCGCAAATTTTATGACGTAACGTTAGCATAAGTAAGCTATCATTATTTGGCTAAGAAAATAACTCTATTAAAGCAACAGAGCCCTGAGCGTCGGATGGCTAGGGCTATCAACTTGTCAAAGTAAAGTGATCAAAGATCTAATAGGAGGGCGATGAGAAAAATGAAATAAAAAAACCACCAGATGTAGCAATCTGTTAAAATGACATAGATCCTCGTCATAGCGATGTTTCATCATCATCACCATCACCATCACCATCATCATCATCAGCCTATCTCAGTCCACTGCTGTAGGTACATATGCCTCCCCCAAAGAGCCCCCATCGCAGTGTTCATAGCGATGTTTGAAATTAGTTAATTCCGGCGCCTTCATTGGGATGTATTGTTTTATGGTAAATGGAATTCGGATCCAGTAAAATGTCACCGAGTGTTGCATTCTTAAATCTATGGCGGGGAATGAATGGAGAATAATAATAGCATATCGACAGTAAATATTGAAAACTAATGTATTGTATACGTCCCCTGTGGGTATCCTTGAATTCCAAATTCGATAACCCTGTCGAGGAGGGACAGAGATCGCTCGATCCTCCAGCCTCTAAATTCCATTCGTGGCGATTGCCGATAAGCTGTACCTAAACTGATCGCGGCTCAGGTACCGTTCGAAGTTCTATCGCTAAATTATCGTTCACGTTTTGCTACTGCACCAGCTCTCTAGCATTACGGTATCGCGGGACATAATGGTGTTTTAGTATGAATCTCTTTACACGGATGTGGATTCAGTGCAGATATGATATTACATACGCTTTTGTTATGGTAATGGGTTTCCAGTGACTATATAGTTCTGATTTTATACTGTCAACTGCAATCGAAAACTAAATAAATGTCGCCGTTTGTGTGATATTCGTTATACATTGTGCTCGTAAATGTCTCTCTTTGAATACGAATAAAATATACTTGTTAAAATATTTCCTCCGTTTTATTCGAACTCTTGGTTATTGCGTAAATTTCAAATCAATACGGCAGCGTCTGAGTTATTCTAGTGGAACTTTCCTAAGTAATTTCATCAGTTTCAAATTACCTACACTGTGTTTATTTTGTAAAGAAACGCCATCGATGCCTAAATATTTGTCTCTGTCTTGACCCGAGTGAGCAATTGAATAAAAACATTAAAAGTTATGAAAACTCTCGTTATCTAATTCCGTAAATAGGTATTTCTTTTCGTTTTGTTACTGAGTCACGTGCCACTGTTTTTGTAGCGATTACTTCCATCGTGGAAATTCTAGTTTTTGAACAATTTCATCGGTCTGAATAAAAACGTTTGGACCAGTTATGTTATGTAACAATGTTCATATGAATTTATTGAGTTCAATATTGGAATTGCCGTTTTACAACTTTAAATTTTTATCACCAGTCCACATATCACATATCAAATTGTATAATTTATTATTAGTTACTCGGTGTTGGTAATAATCATCTTAATAAATAATTCTTGAGTTACAAGAACAAATTACTTAATAATATTTCTTATTACTCTTCAACATCATATGCAATACGCCACATGTAGGTATTTAATAGAAATCGAAACACTAATTTTCCTCAACTCGATATACACACATCGAGTTAACCGAATCGCTATGTCTTTTTATTGCCTTCTTGTCTTTCATCCTCCGTGTTAAAATAAAATTTAAAGACAATTCTCATAAAGGCATTTGCATTTGTCGAATCTCAATGTGACCTTACGTTTTTGTGACCTATTGTCTTTTGATTGAACGTTACGTGTTCCGTGATTCTTTCATACACAATCCATTTTAATGATTCGCATAGTAATTTGCTGCCCTTTGTTACTTCTTTAACATCAATAATTACGACAGATGATGATTCATATAAAAAACTGCTCATCGGTTTGCGGAAACAGTAATTGACTGTGTCTTACGTGCTCCTTGATATAATAGAAGGATACATAAAATTTAAATTAAATTGGTTACCTACTTACTTATGTATTCTCGTATAAATTGTATCGTTTGTATTTATTTATTGATGCATACATGAGTTGGTCACTACCTTCGCATATACACCTTTCGTTATTATTTAACAATAAAAGCTGACATGTTTTTGTTATGGAGTATTATTATGACAGCCACCGGTTTGCTGGAGACCACCAAATGTGGAGAAAAGAAGCATGGTACTTTGTTACAGTGCTGAACTAATGCAACAATGTTTGATAAGACAGGTTTTAGTTCAATAAGGCATCAAAATTATGACGAATTTGAATTATTGCCAACGTGCGAACAATGGCGACGTCGTTTTCTACCTGAACGTGCCTCCGTGACATTCCGCTCGCTCGGAAAACATTATAATCACGAATTTTTAATATTGCGTAACGAGATCTAGTGATAGTATTGTCTTGCGACGTTGGTCAAACGGTCTGCGAATTGGACCAATTAGCGAAACGCGTTGCTTGCATTGAAAATCTGACAAAACACTAGTTGGTCTGTTTCGGACGTCTGCAGCGTTATCATGTATTGGGTTGGTCAATGTTTCACTGATAGTAAGAAATCCAAACGGTTACATTTCATCGGCTGGGATATTTGTCTGTAAAGCAATCCGTATTCATTTTTGATTGAGCTATTGGCCTATTGGCTAATGACGAACGCTGAGCTGTAGGTTATAGATTCGAACCCCACTCAAGATAAAAAATTATGTTATGAGGAGTGCTACTTGTTCTTTGGGGTATTAATTTATAAAAATATATATATATGTAAATATGTATGTTGAAATTTGCATATGTACTTAGCTGGTTATCATAGTAAAGATAGCCAAGTTTCGTGTCAGATTTATTAAAAAAATATTTGACTGTAACAAAAAACGATTTGATCTAATATAACAACAATGTCTTTATGCAAGTTGGATGTTTCAAAACAACTATAATATAAGTGTGCGGATTTCAACTTGTTGGAGTGGTGACGTCACTGACAAGTCGGTATTCGTTACCGGCTCCCGGTAACGATACTAAGACTCAGCTTGCAGTAACATACGGTTATGCGGCCGTGTACATGCAAATCCGACTTATCCACTCGGAGATATCGTGTCGCGCTTTGCATATCGAAACGGGATATCTGTACGGGGTTAATCAAATATTTAATGAATCAATTTGCGATTTGAAATGCCGTACCCTTTGAACTGTGCTCGCGTGTGTTAGCTCGTTTTGATGCTTTTTGTTTTGTATTGAAATTGCGTTTTCATTTTCATAAGAAGATTAGTAGCGTGGCACATTATTCGAAACCTTAACTTTGAATTTTGTTGAGATTCTTGTGTATTAACTCTATAAGACTCTACTCATTGCCACTGTTTGACGATAGACTGTTACATATCTGTCACTGACAGTAACAAATGAAACTATAACTATGTTATACTATGAAGCTATAACTATGTTATACTATGAAGCTATAACTATGTTATACTATGAAGCTATAACTATGTTATATTATTAAATTTAACGTATTTCTTAAATGTTAATTAAAATTTTGACATCCCTGCACATTATACCTACATATAAAAATTCATAGCAATTGCGCTGACATAGTTTTATCTACAACACAAACATATTGTTTTAAAATTTCTTAAACACACCGTGTAGTAAAATATACATGTTAATTCGCAACGTGGGCGCTCAGATGAACGTTTATTTGCGTAAAAGCGTTTACAAATTGTCCACGCGGTTAAAACTATACAATTTAGTGTCATCGTTATTGTTGTTCATGGGAAGTTTAGTGCATTGAAATAGACGGTAAAGACTATGGCTGCGAAGCGTACGTACTATTACTTGCCTACACCGTGAGATCATATCTCTCCAGTTGGACACGATGAAATTTGTCTGAGGGGCTTCACCGCTGTCATGTAGTCCAAACGCGTTACATCTGGCCTGTCACCTTTTAACTTAGTGATTTGTTAGTGAAAAATAAAAAATAAAACTCCCAATTAGATGATATATTAACGAGCCCAGTGACGTGTTGTAATAAGTCAAATATTATAATTAGTATTGCTTCAGTGCACTCGAAAAAGTAACATGGCATATAAACGCAATATTGGATTTTTTTTGTAAGTAAATACTGAATAATAATGATAGCCCCTGAAAAAAGAAAAAGTGTTTAAAAAGTGACTAGAATTAAACCATATTTATATTGTTAGGGCAAGTAGATTGAGTAAATGCCAATACCTAAATTAATGAAACATATAACCACGCGTGTGAATGAAGTCGGAAGAGGTAGATTGAAATGTACCTACGAGTAAATGAATCAAATCAGAGATGTCCTAAAAAAGTATTCTTATTAGGCGATGTGATGCAAAAATCATCTGTGTATGATATTTAAAGAGACGCAAGAAGTTTGAGAGCACCTTAGTCGGTAGAATCACCCATTCCTCTGGTTAATAGGCGCGGTAATATGAACGTATTTGATAGCACATATCATGAGATGAATACAGTAGGATTAACTCGACATATCATGGGTTATACTCACAAAGTCAAAAAGAAATATTCGACTAATATACTTAGAAAATACGTAAAATCAATATCTAATCACCTGCCATCTTGAACGATGACGAACCTGTTGTTATTAAAAACCAGTAATGAGGAAAATAAAAATGAAACCGGACGTGTAATTTAATAATAATCTGTTTGATGTTTTAGTTAAAAAATTGGGAGATATTTCATATTAAGTTTAACATGTTTGCTCTTATTCGACCCATACCGCCGTTCTATATTCGATTGTGGTTTAGTCCTTTGAAAGATAGAAAGAAGAAAAATAAACAAAATAATTTTATTCACATAAAATGCGGCAGTACCTACATACATATGTAAACACAAGAGAGAAATAGGAAACCACATACACAGAACAATTATTACCAGGTACCAGTATCCAGACTTCGAGCTAATACTAGAAAATCTAATTTAGAAAAATTTTGTAGTGCTCGACCTGAGAATTGAACCCAGGACTTCCCGATCGGCAATCGCACTTGCAACCAACACTTTTAAATGTTTTTAACAAGATTTACAATCAATGCAAAAAGCAAAAAGGAAATATGGAGTAAATACATAGTCGCAATGTTTAAGGATGCTTCTAGAAGTCCCGCAAATGGTCCTTTAATTGATGACTCTGGGCCACCAATTTTAACATCAGAAGTTAAAAAAGCTCTAAGATCTGCTAAGACTGGTAAAGCTTTAGGTCCTGACAATATACCAGTAGAAATTCTTAAACTTTTAGAAGATGACTACCTAGACGCCCTAACTAAATTCTTCAACCAGGTGTACAACTCAGGTTGTTTACCCAATGAATGGCTCAGATCTACTTTCATAACTCTACCCAAAAAGGCAAAAGCAAATAAGTGTGCAGAATACCGCACTATTAGCTTAATGAGTCACGTTCTAAAAGTATTCCTGGCGATCATTCAAAACAGGATACGTCCTAAATGCGATGAACAACTTGGGGAGAGTAATTTGGTTTCCGATCAGGCATGGGGACTCGAGAAGCACTCTTTGCTTTGAATGTTCTAGTACAGAAATGCAAAGACATGCAGACTAATGTTATCCTGTGCTTCATTGATTATGAAAAAGCGTTTGATCGCGTAAGACATGATCTATTGATGGAGCATTTGGTGGATGTTGGTCTCGATGGCAAGGACCTCCGTGTGATTAAGAACTTGTATTGGAACCAAAGGGCAACCGTGAGAGTCGAGCATTCGGAAACGGAAGAAGTTGATATCTGTCGTGGAGTTCGACAGGGGTGTGTACTATCTCCCTTACTTTTTAACTTGTACTCGGAAGCAATAATATCTGAAGCTCTGGAGGGGCTGGAAGTAGGAGTCCAGATAAACGGCAAAGTCGTGAATAATTTAAGATACGCCGACGACACCGTGCTGATAGCCTCATCAGAAAAAGACCTCCAAATATTGGTAGATAAGGTCAGTGAGTGCAGTTTTAAAGCGGGGTTGAGCATAAATGTGAGCAAGACCAAGTTTCTGGTAGCATCAGGCAAAAAGGACCTCAACCCAAGGATTCAGGTTGGAGGTAAAGATATAGAGCGAGTGAGGATGTACAAATACCTGGGAGCTTGGGTGAATGAAGAATGGGACTGTGAACAAGAAATTCGTACCCGGATAGAAATCGCCCGAGCATGTTTTAAAAGAATGGAGAAGGTTTTGTGCAGCCGAAAACTATCGATAAAGCTCAGAGTAAGAATGCTCCATTGCTACGTGTGGTCAGTAGTGTGTTATGGTTGTGAAGCCTGGACCTTGAAAACTGACACCCAGAAACGTCTCGAAGCCTTCGAGATGTGGTGTTACCGAAGAATGCTCCGCATTAGCTGGACACAAAAGGTTTCCAATATCAGGGTACTCCAGTGCGTCGCCAGAAGCCGGGAGTTATTGCCATCTGTGAAGAAAAGAAAGGTAGAATATCTGGGACATGTCTTACGACACGAGCG
>DWDW01000932.1:0-12808 GCA_018245635.1 Mimoniades versicolor eupheme
GGTGAAACGTGGGAATGTTCTACATTCCTCTGCCTACCTCTTCGGGGATTACAGGCGTGAAGTTACTTATATAGTTTATTAACATCTAGCAACTGTATCATTGGTTTTGTACGCCTTGAGAGGAGACAGCCGCGTGGGATATCTCATGAAAAAATAAACAAAGGCTATTCTAGTAAATAAGTAACTAAATAACATTCTTAGTGATATTTATACAACTCTTTGTCATTTCTAAGCGTCGTTTCTTAACACACATTATTTCAATTATAATTTACAAACTTAGGTATTTTTTCGGTTCGTTATTTAATGATCTGTTGATAGTCTTTTGTTCAGTTTGAATGTATGATACGAAACAAATATCATAATATCATAGGTAATAAGAAAAATATACAAATACATACTTCATTTATCTATAGAAAACAATAAGAATAAAGTTGAACAGCCGTAAATAAATCTGCAAGCAATTTGAAAGGTTTTCAGCTTTACTGAACACTGGCGTTCACCATACGGCACTTGAATGGATGATCGAAATAGATTTTCCTCACACTTCCTGCTTCGTAATGCGAGTGGAAGCCGAAGGTAGGCGAAGTTCCAGTGATTAATGAACTATTGCGATAACAGTATACATCAGCGACATATTCCTTGTGTAACGTGTATTCACAATGCTTTTGTAACATTTTTACACGTTGCTCGTGTATCATTTTTACACATTTACAAACTTCTTATTATATTGAATTTTTATTTTATAAATCTGACAATCTAGGTACCTATAGTACAAATTATTGTATTCTTATTGTTACCGACATGTTATCCAATCTAATAAATTCGTGTACTACAAGTGAATTTTTAAAGACTGCGTACCATATTGAAAAGCTAGATGGAATATTCTAAGTAAATTGTATGTTGATTGACGATGTATGAACACGTCATTACTGTTATTAATAGGAGTTATAAATGAATTATTGATTGCGTGTTGAAGTTTCGAATTGAACCATAAAATGTTTTATAACCATGTAATATTGTGTCCTTTGACGGTAGTGAAGTCGCG
Source organism: Mimoniades versicolor eupheme (assembly GCA_018245635.1). Taxonomy (NCBI): domain Eukaryota; kingdom Metazoa; phylum Arthropoda; class Insecta; order Lepidoptera; family Hesperiidae; genus Mimoniades; species Mimoniades versicolor. Next base: position 1,046 of record DWDW01000932.1, read on the forward strand.
AATGGTGATAACAGCGGTATTAAACCTGTATTTTTGATGTGGAACTTTGCTTTAACTTTTATTGGCTTTTGCTGTAACAAAGTTACGTACACAGTGCATACAATACAATGTGTCCAAAAGTTTGTTATCACTTTATAGGCACGATTAGATCGCCGTTGGCATGTATAAGTGGAAGTATACGAAAATTAACTATAAAATGGGAAAATCTGATAAAAGTACTAAAATCCATTGTTATGTATGTTTTTAATTTTTTTTAATAAATAATAATATATGTAAGCAAACTGAAGCTAGGTAATAGCTGTAATTTGAATCGTTTCTTATTTTTCAGTATTTTTTCTTTTTGTTATACATAAGGCTTGTTATTACCGGTACTGTTAAACATAATTTTCTGAAAGTAGCACAATCTAGAAGCATTAGGATTATAAAACAGTAATAGTGGTTATACATTAAAACCCTACAGCACCTTATGTTCAGTTTAGCATTCCATATTTTTCGCGGAAATGTTTATGCCAGATTCACCATGTTTTATTCCATATCGACTGTCTCGTTGACCGAAAGGTTGTTAGTGTGGCTGCTAACCGAGAGAACCTGGTTCCTTTCCCGGCTCAGGTACTATCGGACTTTCCTAACTTTATATTCCTAGTAATCTCGGAGTCCGGATTCGTATCCGGTCTGAAGTAATACGCTCATCACCTATTCCATGATGAGAAGTATCGTGAAACGTTACTGGTGAAATCTTCGAATGAACAATAGTCTTCCGATTACCTCTTCGGGGATTATAGGCGCTATGACAGGTTAAATTCCATATTCTCTTGGACGTGATAGCAAATGATAGAGCATAAAGATATTTATCAAGTTACGTATTATAAATCAATCTTATAAAGTTAGTTGTTGATTTTGTTAATCAATCCGTATCCGTTATGTACCTAGCGGAAGAATTATGTAAAAGAATCCTCTTATATCAGTTAACACATACATTGATATAATTAAGACATAATTTGCGATTATCCCACGCTGTAACATGCTCGAGTTTTTCATTTATTCTACTCAGTATTAATATCGTATTAACAACGAAGTTATGCGACACCAATTCGGAAACAAAGTTATGGAATTAGACCACGACTACGTAGGATCGTCGGAAATTTGGTCCGAGCTGCATCTGACACAGTTCTGAAGCCGAGAACCAATGGTCGGGACCTAATTTCGTGTGGCGCGTCATTTAATACTATTTAGAGTTCACAGAATGTTTGACTGGCGCTAAAACGTCAAATTCTGAAGGAATTTCAACAAGTGAGACAACATTGTTAGGAGAAAGAAAATAAGGCTAAAAATAATACAATGGCGTTGTCTAAGTCAAGGAATAATCATTTATGGACTTTGATTTAAAACATTATTCTAAGTATATAGCCTTGTCCTAATTATGGTCAATAGAGGGCATGACATTATCAAAATCTATTTGAAAGGAGACAAGTATATTCAAAGCACTGGTATTATTAAGGTTTTGGATACGATTTCTCATATATATTCGTATTCTTAGTCCTAGTACCAAACTACAATCACTGTTCAAAAACGTAGAAAATTCCCAATGAATAAAAATCTTACTGTGAAAAAAACTGTTGTTTGACAGCAAAACATACTGCAGCGATAATACTCTTAAACTACTAGATACCTATATAATTGTTGTCTATAAGACGGAACACGTACACGGAACGTCACGCAGAGGTACAGGCAGAGAAGGACGTTGCACTAGTTATGATTACGTCCTACTACGGAATAGGTACTGAGGGTGTGGCCATGCCCGGGCACAGTTCCAGAATCCGAGGAACATCTAGACAATCTAAGTTAGAAAAATCGAGCAGTACCCGACTCGGGATTGGCACCCAGGACCTCAAGATCGGTAGCCACGCTTGCAACCAATAAGACTAACGAGGCAGTCAAAGTCGAGGTTGTCTATAGGCATTATTTAAGGTACTTATTTAAGCACTTATTATTTATTCCACGGATGAAAGTTAGTTACAGTTCCATGCGTTCAAGAACATATTAGTTGCTGGTTGGCTTTCACAGGATGTAACATAATTTATAAGTTTTGTTTTCAATTAGGTTCTTGTATGAACCGGTTATTTTGCTGTTGTTATGTTAATTATAGCGGATATAATTGAAAGATAAATTATTTAATAGTCACTTAGTTATGAACATTGACTAGGTAAACAATAAAACTCAAGATGAAAACACGACGTATGAATTAATTAAACAACTAACAATTTAAACATTACAACATTCTGATAGTAAAATGTGCATATCGTTAATATTTGGTTGGCTATGCAATGATGGCTGATTTTCGCATACGAAATGTTCTGGCCTCAATTTGAGGGGAACTTTGTCTTTTTCCACGGAGGTCAGAATTTGCATGTGATTTCAAACGAGGTCACTCTGACAATTTTTGAGTATGCTCTCAGCTACGACAAAAAGTAAGTTCTCATTTTCACAAAAGCTGTGTGTTAGAATTCGCAGTCTGTATACAGGACCAAAAATCCTGGCCGTTTACTTGCAATCTTGTAATCCTGTGATTTTATTGGTCCTGCTAATAACAAGATCAAGTGAAGTCAAGAAAAGTCATGTTGAAAACCAAGACAAAGATCAAGAAATACGTATAAAACATCCTGTTTTTGAATGCCACTTGAAATCTAATTTGGTACATTTCAGTTAAATTCAGTTGTTAATACCTACTACGTAACGTAACATCACGCCTGTAATTCCCGAAGTGGCAGGCCGACGGGAGTAGTAAACTTCAACGTTTCACCAGTTGCGTTTACTACTAGGAATAGGTGGTGAGCCTATTGCCACCACTGGGCACATATAGATAGATAGATATTTGAACCCAGGACTCCTTGTTTGGCAGTCGCCCTTGCAACCGACAGGACCACTGAGGCAGTTAATACTACAACTTTCAATATACCCATACTTTTTATTTCTTCCACAATAAAGTGGTCTAAATTTATTATAAACACATGTATTCCCATACGCTTTTGACGTTATCATCTCCCATTAGTCATAGTTCTTGGGCTCTGCTGTGACGTTGGAGTTGTGAAATGTAAGTAATGTTGTATCATAATGTCTTATTTATGTCGGAGCAAGAGCTTCGTTCCATTGTCTGTTGGCGACGTGAATTGTGACATGTCATCAGAAACATGTCCGTAAAGCATTGCCTTGGATTGATGCTGAATTCTTTGCCGTGCAATGTGTTCCAAGTTGATGGCTCGCTGGCCAGATATTAACTGTATATTATTATCATCATATAAGAATTGAATATTGAAATAATGATTAATATGTCGTGATGACAGGCCCTTACAGAATAGGCAGATAGTACAGTGTCAAATATCACTATCTATTCCGACTTAATGAGCTTTTTCTACATTCATCACTCTTTTCGTACACGAGTTATTTTTTAATATAATGTATTTAAAGGAGTTCTGTTACTGAGCGACTATGTTATTACATACTATATAAAAATGCTTTAGTTCATTAAAAATAACTTTATTGCATGTGTATGGTTAGAATGATTAGTTAATATGGAAGCGTATAGCTTCGCAGGAAATAAGAACAATTCGCTGGATCCACCTCATAATAGAACTGTTCTAAATCATCTTGAAACTCATTTCATTTTATGTCCGTCGTCCATATTGCTCTGGACGCTCCATTGCACGACAAAATTACAGCTCAGACTGACTATAATATGTCAGTTTGCTTTATAATGCAAATATGTCGTAAAGTCAATTCCGGACAGTCCACATACAAATTTGGATTGTACAATTAAATGTAAGATGTTCCCGATAACACCTTTGAAACGTGAATATGTTGCGACTAATTTGTCATAACGGCGATTTGACAGAAATTTATTCGATATGTTATTATTCTGATAGGCCGTAGGTATTACTGTACAATTTCTGGTGTCATACGGATTTAGAAGCGGAGAAAAATTGGCATTATTTATTAGGATTAAGTTTTATTTGTGATGTGTTTTTGTCGTAATGCCTACTATTATGTAAAGTGCCACGCGACAATGGGGAATAGAACTCGAGAAATGTTTTGCGAGATCGGCCTGTATCCTGAAGGTCATACTACATACATACGTGCGTATATACAGGCGTATATATGAGACACATGTCCATACCTATCTTCAGTCCAGATCCCTCACGGGGTAATTCAAATTTCAAATTCAAATCTCATTTATTCAAAATTGGTTCATAAGAACACTTTTTGTACGTCAAAATGATGCTACCACCGCTTTTATTTAAATTTATTGTGGAGCTGGAGTTACATCACACCAAGCATTTTTATCATTAGGTAGGGAGAGAACACCAAATCCAAAAATCCGTTCACACTTGTCGAGCTTCTTTTACCGTTTATGTGTCTCTTCTCTTGACGCTCTTTTCTCTCATGCGTATTTCGGAGATGTTTGACTGCCTCATGGCCAGTATATGTCATATTTCATTAAAATAGGTGACGCTGGCCTCCCTTGGTACCATCAACGGCCTCATTGTGTATCGTAGGATCATACTAACTACGAGTACATAATATTTACATCACTGATTTGTTGGAATTTTTGAATTAGCTACTATGTGATCTGACCTGGCACGACCAGTGGTCTCGGGCGATTCAATGTGGTATTACCTTATTTGGTATATGATTCTGCTGATTTAAGAGTGGGTGGAGGAGTTAAATGATTATTTCCAAAAATTCAGAAGTTGGTATTTCACAATCAGTGCAAAATCTTCTCTTATTGCGCGCAGTACGCACTACGTGATTTAATTAACGGTTTCAAATGATACTCATAAAATATAAGTTCAAATTACATTTGGAGACCATGTAAATTTACTGTCGCTGATTTAATATTTTGAAATTAACTACTATGTATACGACAGGCGATTTATTATGTACGGAGATGAACATGTACATTTTTGAACTGGGACACGTACCATTAATTAGACATGGTGTAACGATATCTATTTTCGTGCGCGGCATTAAATTTTTATAACCCTTTCCACGGTGTACTTTTTTATGGGCTGTGAATGACTCGAGCATCTGTGGTAGATTTATTTCAATTTCCTTTACACTTCGGACTTCCTTTACTTTGGCTATAAATTTGGGGCGATAAAAAATTAACTACATGCCTACTCTTCTTTTTCGGGAACAATGTACTGAAATACTAAGCGGAAACAACACGTTTGTTGCCACCGTTATATTTCAGTAGTTTCGGGTTCGAATCGAGTTTGATATAAATGTATAATATTGCGTGACTGAATATTAGATTTCTATAAGAGTTTTTAAGTTCTTATGTTATAATTATATCGATATCTGAAAGTTTACAATTCGTGTAGATATATATTATGACGCGGTGATACAAACATTTCGGTCCCAAATGTGCGCGGGCACATTTGTTGACGGAGATGATGCCGTACGTCTTAAACATGTGGCACCAATTAAAGTTCTTTTACAGAGAGGATAATAAAGATAAGACGTGAATAATGATCTGTGGAGAGCATTTTACGAATGACTGCCACTTGGACAAGCGACAATGTCGTTGGTTTTTAATAATAAGCAAAAAATAATGATATGTGCCCACGAGTATTTCTTTAAAATTATTCTTATACGTAATACAAAACATTTTGTTACTACAATGCCAATATAACTTTCATCACTGGTTGTAAGTAATGAATAAATCATGAATATTTATAATTTGCAATATTTAGTGTCGGATCATTTTAAATCTGTATCGGAACAACCTCCCGTTTAATCATAAATAGGATTAAAATTAATTGCAAAATTATCCATATATCATTAAGGATGTTTTAAAATAATGATTTTTGTTAATTAAAACAGCATTACTTGTGGTTTTGCATTTACAAAATAATTACAATTCATTAAATTCCGAATGTCAGTATTATATTATTTATTATTTGCGAGTAACATCATGTACAGAAGTTTTAGACAGCTCTGTTACTTGTACGTAAAAAAATACTTGACTTCCTCGTTGGTCGACTGTCGTTGTGCGACTGCCGATCGAGAGAACCTGGGTTCAAATTCCAGGCCAGGTGTTGTTGGATTTTTCTAACTAGCATATCGGAACAGGGACTCAGAGTTTGGATGTGTGCCTGGGGTATAGCATCTATGAGAGGTGAACGAACCTGGTGAAACGTGGGAGTGTACTACACTCCATTGCCTATCGATTCGGGAATTACATACACGGTGTTGTATTTAAGAACACTACAAGTATTATTATATTGTTATTAAACACAGAATGCCAATTGTCTACCCTTATAGAACTAAAACTGAAAGTAATTCAATGTTACTAGTAAGTTTTAAATGGCACAGAAATTCTAAACATGTTAAAAATAGCACAGTTTATACCATGCTTCACTTCCAAATGGTAATGTGAGTTTTCGAACTTCTTGATTACAATAGCAAACGCTAATCGAAGTCTTATGGCTGTGGTGCTAATTTAGCCCAAAGAGAAAACTCGTAAAATCCCCGTAAAAAGTTCCCTTTGCATTGAATTCTTACATAAAACTGAGGTTAAAGGAGGTCAAGGCAAGATCTAAAGCATTACAGTTTCCGAGTTCTGTGGCTTATGTACTTTGCTTTATGTACCGGTATTAATTACTTATTTTACCTATAAGTACTAAAAACTCCGGTTGCTTGTAGGTACACTGTATAGTTTCCTGTTTTAAACAAGACAAAAATACGAGCCCTAGCAGTTTGGATTTGGTCTTTAAGAGTGCTGTAGAGCGGGTAACAGAGACAAAATGCGTTGAACACAAATACACACGTATAATTTTCAGTATCTTTTCGCCAACATATCATTAGCATATTCGATGTGTTTATAAAAGAAATAGTCAAAATTGAGCTGTGTGGTGTGAATGGAAATAAATTTATGGGTATAGAAATGTGTTTGGTTTTTTTTTGTATAACTTTTTACTTAAAATATTTTAAAATATACATATCTGTGTAACGTAATGTAACTTTGAAATGTATTAGATTAAAAACAAAATGGTGTATTATTGAACCAATTAAAACACATCGCGGCAGCCGCACATTTTGTGCTGAGAATAGTCGTAAGTCACACTGCAGATCCAACTTTTCGATGAGGTCAATTAAAATTGTTAGTAATTGGTCAGCTCGCGGCGCTGACGGCGCGCGCATCCTTTACTTTTATATTTATCTGAGTTACTTGACAGGTGAGGGACGATATCTTTAAAATAAGTCGACTACTTTAGTACTAACTCTCGAACTCTGTTTCCACGAGCACAAAGGACTTATGTAGGGTAATGGCGTGCGTCCTTCGACTGGTAATCAAAGCTTGTTTATTATTAAAAGTCTTTGAAAGATTTTAAGAAGTTCGTGACATTATTTATAATATTCCTATTACAATTCCTGAGTGGCAGATTATGGCCTTGACCCCATTTATTCTAAGAGATCTGTGTCAAAAAATATATTGATAATGGGATTAATGATGTTGATAACCTGAAGCGTATACAAGTAGATGCGATTAACCGTAATAGTGTGAGTTAACTTAATCTTTTGGGTAATAATATAATGATGGGTGATGATTTTAAAGTAGTCTTGTAATAGCAAAGTGCTCAAGACTTTACGTTGCATGGATAAACATCTCCACGGACACATTTTTCTTATTACTCTCCTGTTTACCCTCTTGACTTTTGTAATGATATAATTGAAACTGTTTCAGGCTAACATTATGACCGTTAATGAATGTTGATGTGTTTTGTGTTTAATGATGACTATTTGCCGTTTGGAACGATGGTCAACAATATTATCTATGCAGAAGGTTTCAGGAATCAGAGCAAAAGTCGTAATGATGAGTTAGTTTTGGGTGTGGCTGTTAATATTTAATGTTTTAATATATGAGTTAAATTGGAAAAAAATGCACAGATCAGAAGACGCACAGATTGTTTTTAGAAGAACAGATTTTTTAAATTCCTATACCGGACATGAATAACATGATTTTATATTTAAAATTTTAAATAGCATGTATTTATATTTTCAATATACAGATTTTTGTATTCATAAAGAGTTAATTGTACTTTAGTGATACCAATAGTCGGGTATAACGTACATATTTTAAAGTCCGCTTCTTGGTCCTACCGTAGTATTGTCAGTTTCATTACACGGATGACTTAGCTGGGCAATTTTTCGCACGTGCGCGGCTTAATAAACCCGATCCGTGTATGATCCGGACACCTCTCAAGTGCCCGCGGTGCGGTGCTGATAAAACGGGACCTTGCGAGGGTCTAATCCGGTTAGTCTTTTGTGTTCTCCTTACAAAGGATTTTCTTATATATTGAAATACCTACTATTAACTTAAGGAATAGATGGGATTTTTCATATTTTGGCGTTTGCGACTTTTTGTTGTTGATGGTTTTGTTTGTGCTACACTCAATGTTATTTATTAGCTATCTGTTTAAATTGTGTACAACAAAAATGTTTCATTGGCTACTTTCATGGACCTATAGGTATTTTACGCTGTATGTTTCTTGGTCGAAATTATCTATGTATATCCTGCGAAATCCATCCATTTCCGTGAAACATCAAACTTTCCCATTCACGGCGAGGTCAGGTGAATACGCCAAAAACTCGACGTTACTTCCTAACATTGTTCAATCAAGCGCTGACATCACTCAATAGATGTTTCATCAATTTTACTCAGTAAATCGTTCAATCTTGTATAAAATTCATGGGTGTAGCTCTGAGGAGAATGATAAATAAGTCGGAGGCTTGCCCGAATATTCTCATTTACTACGTGACTTGTTTTGTGAAAGTATATCTGATATGAGTATCGCGATAGATGGCAGCACTCGGACGTTAACTTCACACTCGGAATATTATACATTTGTGATACGTACGTATTTAGAACTTTCAAACCGACGACAAAAGAGAAAATGAGTACAATTACAAGAGTCAGTTAGGTCATTTTCAATTTATTTCATTGTTTTCTTAACACGGTTGATTAAAATTCCAATTATAAGTCCAATTATATATCCAATTATAAGTCTAAATGGTTTCAGTAAAGATTCGTTCTTACTTATGCTACATTTGAAATTTTAACCAATTTATAAAAAGTAAACGATATTTTCAAGCAATTGATTTTTGTACCAAACTCACTGTTGTCACAACTGTACTGAATTTATTTTTTGTATTTGCGTGCCTTCTGGCAACTATTCACTGCTAAGTGTGGCTTTCTCGACGCTTTCAAGGGAACCTTGGATCCGTACAGGCTCTCTGTAATATTTAAGTATGGGTTACCTTATAATAACAAGTAGATGTGACTACTTAACATGTCCTCCAAAGTATGGACGCACGCCCAAAGCTAAACTCTTGGCTTAACTAAGATACCAAATAGTATCGATTATTATAAGTACCATAGCCAAAACTTATTATGTATCGGCTAACATTTAAAATTTGCTAACTTATGACTTGAATTTGACTTTGAATTTTTGACTGCCTCGTTGGTCGTGTTGGATGCAAGCACGGCAATAGAGTGAGGTCCTGGGTTTACAACTGAGATCACAACTTACTACATAGTGGAGCGCAAACGTAACTGGTGAAACGTGTTAGTGTACTACACTCCACTACCTACCTCTTCGAGGATTACGGGCGTGATGTTACATAATGTTTAAAATATAGACGTAGGGAATAACACATTCTCAAAACAAGTAGTTATTAGAGAAGTCTAATATTGAAAAGTGAATTCGGTTTTAAAGAATTGGAACTGTTATTAGCTAATATTTGAGTGTACTTAAGTGATTGGAACTTTCATTTCAGTTTTTACTTGAAAATGTTTGCTGTCTGCGACGAAAGCGCCGGGGACGTCGACATTTAAGCGAGGATTAATCAATCCAACTGAAAGCCACTATTGAATGTTGGTCTAAGGCTCTGTATACATGAAGCGTTTCGAACGTTCAACAAGCATCAGTATAAGGATAATTTAAATGAATTCGGATACATATTTTATACACACCTGCCGATGATTGTAATAATATTTGCTTCGCATACGGGGGTGTTGTTGTTGAAAAATACACATGCGTTGTATAGTTTCTTACGCCTATAATATTTCAGGAAATACCATCTCTATTTGGTAGCAATATTTCAATGACTAGGTACTCTGACTATACAATCTTTTATTACTATAGAGTGACTAAAATTATATTTATTTTCGGCTATCAATACGTGACTAATTATCACACGATTAGAGCACAAAATATTAATAGCTAGGATTGTGTTTCAATTATGTACAAACTGTTCGCGATCATTTGAGACCTATGTGGTATGCATAATTATATATTATAATTATATGTTGTCATTTTTGTTACTAAATTAGACTGTTTTATTTTTTATATTTTATTCACATCTATGGCATGTAATGTATGACAATAGGTTCGCCACCTATTCCATAGTGGGGCGTGAACGTAACTGGCGGTACGTGGAAATGTACTACATTCCTGCGCATACGTCTTCGGGGATTACAGGCGTGAAGTTACGTTGTAACTTTTTAATTTAATTAGTATTATAACGATGTCAATAATACCTTAAAGTTCATAAAAATATATGATAACAGAATATTTTGCACTGTACGAAACTGTTGTCTGTAAAAGTGTTTCCAGTTTTCGCGCACGGTGTGTAGTTATGGCTTATGCGTTCTCTTCTTAACAGGCAATAGACACCAAGTGTTATGAAGCGGTTGTGAAAATTTGCAAATCTGACGTAGGAAGTTATCGACGGTGAATATTATTTGGTGCAGATTGAAATACTTTAAGTATTAAACTAGCGATATCTGAATCATCATGGTATTGTATGGTATGGTTGTAGGGAATACGGAGATTAAAAAAAAACAATTACAACAACCGATACATACGAAACTTATTCCAATAAAATTTACAAAATAAATCTCTGTACACAAATTCTTTACAGTTATGAATTTTACAAAAAGCTTTATATTTTTATTTATCAAGAGGAAGCTGAAAATTTATCTTAGTCTTCTGTATACATTATATTTTTGTGGGTTTGTGTGTATATACTTGTTAGTTCCTAGAGTCCAATAACTGTCTCGAGTTTGTTCACCTCGGTGACGTAACTATAAATTATTATTATAAAACTGACATAATTGTAACATAGTACGAGCTGTTTCCTAAAGAGATTTTTAAGAGGTCACATATTGAGGCTAAACTATAAATCGTCAAATTCGATACAAATATTCCCCATCAAACTTGAGGCCGGGTATAACAATTCCGCTTTACGAAAATCCATAGCCAGGCTTTGTATCTCGTCCGTTATATTTTCTCAAAGTGAACTTTTGGAAGTGAAATTGAACTGAAATTGGGTTTCTAAACCGATTGCGAGTTAGCTCGTGACTTAGTGCTTACATCAACGTCCTAACTTCGTTTCTAAAAGCCATAACGAATAGCTTTCGTTTGAAATTTGTTTAGAATATTTTTCTTGGCCTATTACATTTGAGCAAGCGTTTCATTTGACTATTTACAGAGAGAAAAATTTGCTTAGTTTATTTTCTATCATGTACCTATATTGTGTCGAACATAATTATCAATAGTAACGATAAATGAAGGCTTCATCATCATCATCATCATCATCAGCCTCCCCTAGAGCGTGCCACGTTGCTCGGTCCTCCGCTTTCCTCATCCAGCGTCCACCGGCGGTCCTACGAATGTCGTCGGACCAGCGGACCAATGAAGG
>DWDW01000933.1:0-12806 GCA_018245635.1 Mimoniades versicolor eupheme
TATTCCATAGTGGGACGTAAACGTAACTGGTGAAACTTGGGAGTGTTCTACATTCCTCTGCCTACCTCTTCGGGGATGACAGGCGTGATGTTAAGTTAATTTGCAATATGTACGGTGAACTGGTCAATCGTTTTATTGACGGAAGCTTGAAGGTGTCGAGTGACGCTCACGAACGACGAAACGGTTTTGCGGAGACGCGACCGTCGCGTCGGCCGGCGAAAGTATCGACCATTAATATGCAACTTTTAATCAAAGTAGAGCAACGTTCGCGGGAAGTCGCCGAGGCGGTGGCGTGTCCGCTATGCAAGAGGCTGCTGCTAGCCTCCCAAGCGGAGCCCCGCTGTCTGCCAGCCGGCGGCCCCGCGGCCCCTCCCCCCCCCCCTCCGCCCCGCGCCGCGCACCCCTCGCCGCCTGCACTCACTCTGCGTCACACATCTAGCGCGATGCAGCCGACCACTGTCGACCACCTCACTTCACCACTTCATCTATCACCGCACCTTCTGCTACATATGTACCTACTCACTGTCTACCCCGTAAGGAACCTAGCGTAACAATATAATAATAAGTGAATAGGTACTCATTACCGCATTCACTCCACTCCAACTCGTAAACTCTGACCAAAACACCTTCCGTTTGCAGAGATAAAATGAAAAAGATCAAACCTTATTTATTATACTGATATTTTCCGAATATGTACTAGTAAAAATAAAATTTGACATATTCCATTATGGGACGGAAACGTAACTAGTGAAACGTCGAAGCGTACTACACTCCCATGTCACCTACCTCTTCGGGAATTACAGGCGTGATGTTACGCTGTAAGTTGACAGAACGCAGAGTTTAATGTAGTTTTAACACACAGTTTAAACGCCTAGGCAGGGTACCTACTACTTTGTATCTATGACATTTATCCATGTCATGGTATATAGGTACATAGTCTCAGCTCGTGGAGATTCCACAGATCGTTTGCAGCGTTCACATTATTTTGGAGACATACGAGTCGGTATAGCGAATAAGGCAGCTGTATCGTCGATCTACGTGACATCTAGCAAACAATTCTCACCTTTATCCTTCCAATGTTAAACTCCAGAATACTATCCTTGATTTAGCCTTCCCTTGATCCTAATCATTCCCTGAGAACACCGGACAGGTTTTGAGAGATTCCTGGTAGATTTCACAGGTCTTTATGGAGAACTCCTAAAGCTTGTAGGTGTCCTCACGATGTATACTTTTATCGTAAATGTGCCGTAAATTAAGCCACAAACCAGTCCCTAAGCTTTATCACTCCCGTGGTGGCTTGTGAGTGACGACTGTATTTAACATAATTCTTAGGTAACCCTGAGTATTAATGTAGCGTGAGATCATTTTATTATAGACTGTTTGGTTTTATAAATTACGTAGTCTAAGAGCACATCGTTCATATCCGACAATAATTTCTTATAACTCGTAACATGGCTCAAAGATTTGCGCACAGAATATGTTTCCAATGAAACGAGTCGTCGCACTATTATGCGTTTTAGTAAAGTGTGGCTTTAGGACACAAGTGTAGTGGTGGCGCGACCTCGGACCGTGTGGATTGTGTGGATTCGATTGCGACTACGGGCGTCGCGAGCTTGTGCGAGTGCTTGACAGAGTCCGGTGTCGCGGCGCGGCGGCGAGTGCGGCGGCGAGTGCGGCGGCGAGTGCGGCGGCGAGTGCGGCGGCGAGCGCGGCGGCGAGCGCGAGGCGGCGGCATGAATGGAGCGGCGGTATGTGGGTCACGGTGTCGTCAATGGGCCGTCGCGCCGCCGGGGCCCGCGCCGCCGCCTCGTGCGCCCCCGACCCATCGCCTCGTGAAAGTTGCCACTACTTTCGCGACTGTCGCATGCCCCCCGCAAAATAATTTACACTCTAGCGCACCAAAGCTAAGTCACTTTTCGATTAACGCGGCCCGATGTTCACATCCGCCTCGGCGTTATGTACTCGCCTCTGACACTTCGGCGGCTGCTCGCCGCGCCAATTCTATTGCGTGTGTGTTAAGGTCGCAATTTGGCCGCGCGCACGAAACTTATCTGACGCGCCGTATGCTCGCGCTTAGGAATTCACTTCCGGGTAGGTCGGAAAGTGAAATGGAGTCGGTTGTGTGATGTAATTGGAATTCGGATGTATCCGGAGTCAATGTTACCTCCGTTCACTGATAAAATTTCCGTATAAATCTTTTGACATAATAGACTGCGCGCCGCTGCCTCCCCGTTATAAGGTAACTGTATACGTTAAGGCGGCAGTGTGCACGACTGGGACCCACCGCGCCATAAGATAGCTCTTTTATTTTAAATAATATCCATCTGCATACCTTTCAAATGAAGCGTGAAGATGGTATAAACGCGATTTCAATTCACGACTAAGTGTAACAAATTGGTCGTTGGCACATCGTACGAATAGCTTCACTTGGACTATGAGAGCAATCTATACATAGGTATACATATAAAAATGAATCTCTATTACCTTTGGTCATGGCATCACGCGTTCAAGGATGGAATGATTTCGCTAATTCTTTTTTTTGTTTTTTTAATTATTGTCAGGAGAAAGTTCTTATGAAAGAACAAAAATTGTAACTTTAGCGGAACGTTAGAAAATTTAAGAAAACTTAACGAAAACCTACATGTATAATAATTGAAACTCTTTTACATAACTGGACATAACTGTCAGTAGGTTTAAATGATTGACAGGGATTAACAAAATTTACGCTGAAAATATCGTTTAACACAGATTTTTTCTATTCTATTCACCCTTGTATCGTTCCACTGCTGGAACATGGGTCTCCTCTCAGAACGAGAGGGGCAAGGCCATAGTCTGCCACGCTGGCCAAGTGCGGGTTGGCAGACTTCACACGTCTTAGAGAACAATTTTTTGTTGTTTTTTTTATGAACTCTAAGATGTGCAGGTTTTCTCACGATGTTTTCCACAGATAGATTTAGTTTAACACAGATACATAGGTCGATTGATAAATAATTAATTTAGCATTAGATAAGTGTAATTTCATTTCAATTAAAGACTTAGTTTTTAAAAATGAGTTTAATCAATTAAAAATGGAATCGGTAATAATTATGTTGCGGAATATAAACCAGTCACGTGTTTGTAGCGGCACCCGACTTCAGTGAAAAAATTAATGAACAACGTCATCGAACTAACAATATTTTGAAAGGGAAGTACCAAGGTGAAGACGTTTTGACTCCTTTGATTCCAAACGACGTGCTATTCGACTTTAGACGGTTACAATTTCCAGTGTTTCTAGTATTTCCAATGTCAATAAATAAATCGCAAGTGCAGTCGCTAAACGTTTGTGGCATCAATCTTGAAAATTCATGTTATTCAGATGGCCAGGTGGCCATGTTAGTCAGATGTCGACTGTTCACGTGTTGGCATACAAGCGAACCTATTTATATAGGCAACAGAAAGTAAAACGTTGAATGTTGTTTATCATAGAGAATAACAATAATGAACAATATGTTTTTGAATAATATTTTACTTCTTGTTAATTATGCCAATTTCAATTCAATATTCATAGTTAAGACAGGACGTCTGATAGTCTAAAATATATTAAAGTCCTGCTCTGCCTTCTCGCATCGTCCTCTTTTAATATTGTTTATTTAACAACCTAAATCTTTTTACTATTTTTCATAACAATAGTTCCAATGATTCCAAAAACGTATTTACGGTTATAAAATGCATCAGTGTAGTAGGTAGATGCTAGATTGATACTCGTATTTTGTAAAGAATTTTGTTCAGTCGGTTAGATTGTAATTTGCAGTTACTCATATGCGTTGATTCAACAAAGTATAAAGCATGAACGTGGAGTAAAAAAATATATAGCATTGCGACTTGAATGGATGTTATAATGATGATAAAAAACTGTATCATTACCGCAAGACTGCTAGTAGGAACTGATCACGAGACATTATTTGCTAGTGCTGTGATTAGTCGCCTCTTACGTCATCCTGTATCCCGGCACAAGGTTGGGAATATTCTTACTCCGCCTGAGCCTTGGCTCTCCCATCACCCAGTATTTGGCCTAGATCGTAACTAATATCTTTTGATAATAATGAGAGTATGATACAAGAGTAATGTATGACCGTGAGAATGGGCTAGCGTTCTGAGGTGTTTAGCATTTTAGATTAAAGAAAGTGTTAGCCACGTTTCGCTAAAGTGCTTAGTATATGAGAATGGCAACGACTGGTTTGTCGTGTTCTGGCTTGTCGCAGATTCGAGAATGTTCCGTCCTTTGAACAATTTTACTGTAATATATTGCCATGTACCGGCCACAAATGTTCGAACCCGGGACCCTCCGTGTTACTACTGGAAATTTTAAGTTAGTAATACCAATAACAACTATTGTGCCCAATCTGGGGGTCGAACCCAGAACCTCTCTGTCAGCAGTCGCGCTTAGAACCATTCAAACAACGAGGCTGTAATAAATATGTCTATGTATAGAGATATGTGGGATTGTTCTACATTCCTCTGCCTACCTCTTCGGGGTTTACAAGCGTGATGTTATGTTCAGTATTGAGCCATATCAGGTTATGTGGCATTCCCTTTTTTTGTTTTTTATTACTCTATAAAACGAGGATATATAATTAGGCTACCATGAGGCATTTGCAGTGCGCTGTGATGTGAAGTTCTTTAACTAAGCTATAATGAAATCTCTCAAGGCTCGTAACGCGTTCGTGTCGCCTGCGATATTGCAAATGTCAGTATGCGACGGCGCCCACTTACAAGCAGTTAGTGCATTTGCCAGCTTAACGGCTTGTGCAATTAAAAAAGTTCGAAATTTGTATTTTACACTACACGAGCTACTGATTATGTTAATGTTTATTGTAAATAACTAAATAAACAACGCCTAGAACCGTAGCAATACAGAAAGATACTTGTAGTTTAAAAAAATCAACGTTCTTAATACGAATGTATTGATGACGCACGTTCGCGTACGTTCGATGTGTCCGTCGACAGACCACTGTCTCCCTCGCGCGGCGTCGCGGTAGTTCGTTGAAGACGAGTATTGATGTAAATATGATCTATATTTTGTGTGTACATGGCATTGGGCTGATAATATATTACGGAAGGGAAATAGCTTAAATAACAGTGGCAGCGTGGCAGTTGTTACATTCGTCACAGTCATAGGTGTGCTTGACAATAGCAGGACAGTCTTCAAAGCCAGCTTCATTTGAATGAATAGTAAAATTTAACGATAATTTACAATATTAAAACAAATTTTGCGTCAAATGAATAGAGGTCCAAAGGTCCAACTGAGGCAGCGAGGGCCGGGAATGTAAAATATCAGCGAACAAACAAGCTGTACTGTACTGGTAAATATTTTGATGCGTTGACAGTTGGACAACATTTTCGGTAGAGCAGTAGACGTGTGCGAGGCTCGAGCGGGAGCCGAGCGGCGCGCGCGGGCCGCGCAGGCAGCTTTCACCGCGCTCAAAGACTCCGCGCCGCCGCGCATTTGTATTAAGTTAACCCTTTTAACAGGAATTCCGGGCTCTTCCGTTCGCGCGATTAGTGCCCGCCGAGCCGCTCGTGCTAACGTAACCTCTCCCCGGCGGCGGCGCGAAAACCGCCCGAACGATATGTGTGTGTGTGTGTGTGTGTGTGCATGTATGTATGTACATATGTATGCGTGTGTATGTATATATGGATGTATGCGTGATGTATGCTTGAATCTGTGTGTAAGCTGAAACAAAAAGTTATTGCTATATGTACGTTATTGAATAATAGACAAATAAAAATGTCGTCTTGGATATGCTGAGATGAATCCTTTGCCAGATAAATGAGGGTAAACTTACATTTTTTAATGCGACATTGTATTGTTCGAAATATAAATTTAAAGGAAATAGTCGTTAGAGTATATTTGAGAATTTGGTTTTTTGAAGCTTAAAACAAAAATTAAATGAAATTATTAATTATTATAACATGGACATCCCAGGTCCCTTACGGCCTGTGCAAAGAGCACCGGACACCGAGTTATGCGTGTTGAATTAACTAATACTGAATCATTTCAGCACGCCTATGCAAAATTCTTGGTATTATATAATATGTATGTAGAGTTACGTAATAATACGAAGAGTGGCCTTTGGTTGGTGGAACAGTTGAGTTTAACGGTGACGGAGGCTGTACAGTTAGGCGCATTCCTAGAGCGGGCCGCGCGGAGGGTGGCAGGTGCAGCGGGGAGTGCGCGGGGGGCGGGGAACGTCCTCTCGAGGAATGCGCTGGTATGAACATCTCACCTGATAACACCGTTGCATTACGGAGCGCCGCCGCCGAGTTAAATAGTGGGCGCATTCTTTAGCCCGGCTACATTATTGTAATTCACTCGAGTACTTCGTTGCCCACTGTAGATCCACGTCGATCCATGTAGGTACCTACTTCACTCATAGCAAGTGTTACGTACAAGACGGCCGCGTTGTACAATCCAACTGAAAAACCTTACGCTCTGTTTTCTGCGTACGTAGTTATAATTTAAATTTTGATATGCCCACATTTAATTTGTACTATTATTATTTATCCTATCACGACAGGTCTCTTACTGGGTAGGCAGAGAGTGCCGAGTGCCCAATACGTCTATTTTCGAAGACCTTCATATATCGTTCGTTACATGTTTTCTTTTGTAAGTTTATTCTCGAAAAATGAAAATAAACTAGGTGAGTTTTGGCGCGTGAATCATAAGCTGGGCATTAGCGTTGCAATTTTTAAAAATTCGACGTCAACACCGCCGCATTAGTTTTGACGGCGCGTTACCCAAATAATATATTATTTAATGTTTCGCTCTTTAGTGAGGAGACAACTCGTGAAAGCTTTCGCGGCTCGTAGAAAAGTTGATGTATAATGTGACTAAATAAAACACAAAAAACGCGGGCGCATGTTGAAAATCGGCCAAGTGTCGCTGTCCTCTAAGTCTAGACAGAGCTCGTGTAGAGCCATGTTTTATTTGTTACATTCTATGTAAGTCTAGACAGATCTCATGTCCTACTTGTTACATTCGTTCTCTTGAAGTCCTCGTTTTTCTAACTTGAAGTTCCTAGTAGCTCGGAGTCCGAATTTATGCCCGGTCTATGGCAGCAGGCTAGCGGCCCCCTGTGCCATGAAGGGACGTGTAACGAAACTGGTGAGAAATGTCAGTACCACACTTCTCTATCTAGCCCTTCGGGGAAATATAAGCTTAATATTATGTTTTATGTAGAGAGTTAGTTTCTTGAGTTACTTTTATTTTGACTTACTTTCTAAGAAATTTTTTGTATTCTGTAATATATATTTGATTGCATCGTTGATCGTGTTGGTTTCAAGCGCGAATGCCGATCGTGTGGTCCTGGGTTCAAAACCCGGGTCGGATTCTAGTAGATTTTTCTAACTTATATTTTCTATAAGTGGCTCGAAGTCTGGATACGTCCTGCCCGGTATATAGCAATTGGTTCACCACTTATTCCACAATGGGACGTAACTGGTGAAACGTCTGAGTGTACCATACTCCTCCGCCTAAGTATTCGCGGACTACAGGCGTGATGTTACGTTGAAACTTTTCAGTATCGTTTGTGATGTTTTTTTTTTCTATTCAACGGATATTCCATCGAGTTGGCAATGACGCGTCGGTCGTGACGCCGCGCCGCTGCCGCTAGACGAGTGTTTGTTTAAAAATAAAATAAGCATGTGTACATTTAGAATACATCTCGTCTCACATATAATTCCACATTCTAACACAATACGTTCGCACAAGTTTCTTTCTCCGCTACACGCGTCTTACGATTCGTGTGGTTGCAGATTTTAATTAGACATATTGCATTTATTGTATGTTTAGATTGTGGCTCTACTAACTCTCCTCGTTCAGAGAGGATATGCTCAGTAGCTGCGTTACTTGCATGCTAGAATGTTTCATGACGATCATGACCTTCAGATGATATTGAGTGTAGGATGGATTTGAGAAATAAAATTGCTAGTTTTCAATTAAACTGAGCTGCAATTTTAGCTTTTAGTTTATTTGTAGTCGCGTACTCAAAGCATTATAGCTTGGAGCATCTCACAGGGACAAATTCTTAAAAGTCAATAAACAAATATTAGTGACCCACTATAGAACAGATTGACTCATATTCACAAGCCATTAATTCAAGTATGGAGAAAGTTTTCATGAATTTTACTCTCTACCCGCAAATGTTTGTGTAAAATAAACAAGAAATGTTTTAGTCGTCCATTCTACTGAACACTAACAATATAAGTAGTCAATGTGATAATTTATTATGTGTAGGTACTTTAAGTATGCACAAAAATGAATAAATACATTTCACGTTCATTCACTTGTTTTGTTCGTATGTTTTAGTGAACACTAAGTATTGGACATGGAAATGTATTCTAATTTAAGTGTTCACAAAAAATGAATAAATTCTCTTCGACAGCGCGAAAAGTGTTTTCGTAAATTTCAATTCGTCAAATGTTTTCGTAAAATGAAACATTTTTGCTACTGGAACGTTATTTTTAAATTTCCGGCTTTTCCACCCCTCAGTTCTCAGCAATGAATCAATAATTTACTTGTATACATATAAGTAGGTACGTATATAGACATAAACAATATACATACATACATGCTAGATGTACATATATACATAAAGACAATATGTGTCATTTGTTATTATGTTCCGTAAACACGTAATAAATTTAAAACACAAATAATTGCAACAACAATTTTGAGATTAAATTTTTATAGCTTTTACTGTCATGAATGACCAATAAGTCTCCGCGTATTTACGAAATATAGGGCACTGGGTGCTCGCTGTCTACGCCGCAAGGGACCCAGTGTTATGATATAGTTATAATAATTGCACTTTATAATTATATATTTAGATAAATATAATGATTGGTTGTAAATTTCCTTGTTCGCAGAAACTTGGCTTTGGGGATAGGTATACAGAACTTCCCAGAAGGACTCGCGGTCAGCTTGCCGCTCCAGGCCGCCGGCTTCTCCGTCTGGAGAGCGTTTTGGTAAGTTTAAACAATTAATATCGTACTCATTAGAGTTGTTGTTACGAGTATAAACGTAACTGGCTGAAACATCGAAATGTACTGCACTCCTCTGCCTACCTAGTCAGGGATGACAGGCGCGGCGCGATGTTACGTTTTTACGCATATCTATGTAACGTTCATTTTGTTTCACGATTCGGTCGAGTGTGACTGTATAATCTGTTCAAAATTGAAATAACTGCAATCAAATCTATTCCCACCGTTTTTATTTCGTGAAAAGCGCGAGAAATGTGTCGGTGTCAGTTGTTTTATTGAACGTTGTGCTTTACCCGATATGACAAGTGTGTGGTGCGCAGTGTGCCCCGCGGCCGGCCAGTCGGCGCGGAGAATGCGCCCGCGCGCACGTCGTTAGGCTGGATGCCAATGCAGTCAGACTGGCCGACCTCATTTCGTCCAGGCTAATTCGTTTAGCGGCCACCGCCCGCTCCGCTCGTTGTCCATCTCCGAGCGTCGGCGGCGCTGCTAAATGCGACAACAGTTGTTTTATTAACATTACAACACAGCCGGGGTTGCGGCGTCGACAATTATATTATGTTATTATTATTAATTGTGTGTATATAAATTACCGTCGTCAACCTAATTAATCGTCAACCCTACCAAAGACCGATGTATTTAAAGACATGAAATTATGTCTAGTTAATTTAACTTGTTAATTGCGTGTGAATATATGTATATAACAATATATAAATATTAAATTTACACAAATACACTACAATCGCGAAATTCAATACGAATGCAAACATTAGGTTACATCGATGCAAATACAAAGATTATTAAACTTGGGTGAGCAAAGTGGTAAAATTCTTAAAATACATACAAGGGTTAGGTAACGTAATATCGTAACATCACGCCTGTCATCCCCGAAGAGGTAGGCAGAGGAATGTAGAACACTCCCACGTTACACCAGTTACGTTTACGTCCCACTATGGAATAGGTGGTGAGCCTATTGACACACACCGGGATCATATTCAGACTCCGAGCCAATACTAGAAAATCTAAATTAGACAAGTTTAGTAGTGACCAATCCGGGAATGGAAGCCAGGACATCCCTGTCGGCAGTCGCACTTGCAACGAACACGACCAACGCGACAGTCTATGACACGGGTTAATGTAGGTGAATATGTGAAATTTGTAAATGGTGGAATGCCACTGCGTTGTCGGTACGGTTGGCGCCAGCCGACCCCCGGCTTGCGGTCGGCGTTGGCGCGCGCCAGTGCCGACAAGAGCGTCTGGCGACGCCTTAAATGGCTATGCCGCTTGTAAATACACAGTACACTACCCAACTCACATTTAAACATATTATTTAATTAATTATATAATTGGATTGAATCTATTCATATAAACAGTCGCGAGTTAGGGTTTAGTAAAGCTCGTAATGTCTTATCGTAATACATGCAAGTAAGGTAGATGAAATTTTTTACATGTTTGAAATGTACATAGTTGTCGGGGGTACAAATATATCCTATAACCCTTATTATTATTATTATTTTTCCTCAGTGGGAATTGAACCTATTACCACCGGCTCAGCAATTATATTCACTTAAACCACTAGACCACAGGGTCAGTACAATTTACCTATAATAGTATATACCTATAGTTCAATAAACCTAACAGTAGGGTACTTAGCGGTTTAGGGATCGCACCCAGATTGAACCTGTCGTTCAGTAGTAGCGCACCCACTACACCAACGAGGCATTCGTTCACAGTTTTATTGGAGATGAAAACATAAAACAAATCTTTTATTTATATTAAGCATCACATTTGTATGAGCCGTTGGTCTAATTGTGGGCGATCGTAACAAGCTGAAATGGAGGCTTTGAATTCGATTCCCATCCAGGATACATTTTAGTGTGTCTAGGCAGGAATATTTGTTTTGTGTCTACATTTTCGAAATAATTTGCAGTCTATAATTCGAAGAATAGTAATGATATATCGCATATCGGAAACTTATACCTGCGTACGTAAGTCAGCGGAAAGCTTTATTAGTCTGCGTTCACACTACCATGGCTTAATTTATACATCCTTTGCAATTTTCGTAGGACACGAGTTCTGTCCTAATTCACAAAATTACATACAGTGCGATTGCCGATCAGGAGGTCCTGAGTTCAATTCTCGGGTTAGCACTATATAATTTTTGTAATTTACATTTTCTAGGTGTGGATTTATGCACAGTGGCACACACACAATGTACGGCAATAGACTCACCACCTATTTCACACTGAGACATAAACGTACCTGGTGTAACGTGGGAGTGTACTACATTCCTCTGTCTATCTCTTCGGGGATAACAGGCGTGATGTCGCGAACATGTACATATAATATATTGCCCGATCCCGTGCCGTGCCTATTACCCGGGGTAGTAAGGGGCGACCACACCCAGCGCTAGCGGATCGCGGTATGGCGCAGCAGCGCCGCGTGGCGTGTCCGCCAAGTGTTCCATGCACTAGCGGTTCCGTATCCCCAACGAATTACGTTTAGCCGTACTATTGTAATGGGTGGACGGGCAGACGGACATTGTATTAATAATACTCAGTTTATGAAACGCGCCTCCTTGATAACTCTGTATTTATTACGTAATATGACTAGCTTGTTGGTGTAGTGAGTGATGTGTTGTACTGGGAGTCGAGGGTTCGATTCCCATCCAAAATAAATATTTTTGTGATAAGCACAAGTGTTTCTTTTGTTTCTTGATGTAAACAATAAGTATATCATATCTTAATGTAATCTTAAGATAATCTTGATGTAACAATAAGTATATCATCATCATCAGCTGGTGCTTATTGGCGTCCACTGCTAAACGTAGGACTCCGCTGAGGGGCTATGTCCAGATTCCCTACGCTGGGCATGCGGGCTGGAAGGGCAGAGCACAAAATCTCATACCGTTTACACTGCTGCCCACAGGCGGCCAGGGCATATAGCTATGCCTACGCAGACTGCGCCATATCGCAATCTGCCAGTATCTACCACGGTCTTCTATACGAGTATAACAATATATTTTCATGTATGAATGTAGTTTTTATGTCGTCTGCTAACTTTGGGATCAGGCGGCCGCGAGTGCGTACTAGCCATGATATTATTTTCTATTATTATTGATAAATAAAAAAGCGGAGTGTACGTAGTTTCTCCGTAAGATACTCGGCTGCGCCTTTTACCACAGTCCATAGATATGTATGTGCAGTGTACAACTTAGTTAGGTATTTAACGATATTCATCACCGTCATATCGGCTCTTACCGTCCCACTGCTGAACACGGGCCTTTCCCAATGAGTCCCACAACACTCGGTTCTCCACAAATCTCACCCAGCCGCGACCAAACGCCGTCTTAAGATCCATGGCTCCCAACGGCTCGGAGGGCGCCCGCCCACACTACGCCTGCCAGTTTATTTAAATAAATATATCGATGTTCGTCTTATACTTATTCGCTGATAGCTCAATGTTACATTATAGAAAATAAACATAAAATAGATTTGCAACCGGATAATCAGTATAAAATTCTTGAGATTTTGTAGTGTGGTTTCACAAGTGCTATGTTTCGTTGCGGCATACTGCTAGAACATCGTACAGCCGAAATGTTGTGTGGCTGTTATTGTTTTCACTTTCATAGACGACATATGTACGTACATACCGTATTATATTATTTTATATTATTCGTTGTATGTGTTAATGTCTGTATGTTATTATATATGTGTTTTAGTAGGTATATGCATATTATTTGTTTCAAATTCAAATTCAAATTCAAATTGTTTTATTCATTATAAGGT
>DWDW01000934.1:0-12804 GCA_018245635.1 Mimoniades versicolor eupheme
AGCACGACAGGTGTGTAAGAATAGAGATATTTGGCACTCTGTGCTCTCTGCCTACCCCGCAAGGGACCTGGCGTGAACATATGTATGTATGTTTGTATGTATGAAATACTAAAAGTCTTAACCCATCCCATAGATTCGATCGTGGTAGGTTGAGGGGGAGAAGTCATCATTATTTATCATTTTAATAATTCCACTATTTGACACAAATCTTTGCTCCTAATAAGAAGAGTAAAGGAAATGAACTGTTACGAGCAGTAGCGAGAGAGAACTCCGAAAAGGTAAATACTCGGTACCTACTATTTTTAGTTATCTAAATCATGGGTATTGGTAATTCTCTATAAAAGTCCTTCGTTTAAGATTAACTCGCAAAGTGCCATCTTTGCTGTTTAATGCTGAAGAATGCAGAAACATGCACAAGCCTCAATATCTCTTCTAAAAGACTGCTGATATCGCATAGCGTGAATGTTATTGCACATAAAACAAAGTGGATTCCACTCCCGTGCTTTTGAAGAAATGTATCGTATCAAATACTCTAAACTAAATCTTTAAGTAACCTTGTCTAGTCCATGAATAATAAAACCCGACTTTGGGTCAATAGAGAGCTACAAAAACTATAGGATTCTTCAAAAGTAAGATGAATATAGGTTATGAATAGGTTTATGGCGTAGTCTTGCGATCGTAAAAAACATTTACATACCTGGGGGCAATTCTCGTGTGGCTGTGACGTCTTCTCCGTCCTCAGTCTGTAGGCTGAGCACCACCAGAGCTGGACCTTCCGGGTAGAACCGGGACACGCAGGCTCTGCTGCTTCCGCCAGCTGTTAGCACTCCCGGCGCGAGGAACAGGTGGTTCCCGTCTGTGCATGGGCTTGTACTGAAAAATGTTTAAAAAGATACAGGAGATGCTCTACGGTTGACTTGGGTTTAAGTGGCCTACCGGTCCAGTAGTTAGTGAGCCTTACAGACCAGGCTGTCGGTTCGATTCCCACCCAGGGCATATCAAATAATAATATTTATTGCCGCACTAAAAAAAAACAGTTATAGCGGTATACTGTATCGTTTAAAAACTAAATATGGACAATAGGGGACGAGTCAGCCTGTATTGACAAGAGACCGTAATCAGTTTTCAGTAAGTCAGTTTTCAGTTTCACCTTCTCGGTTAGATGGGGTCTAGAGGCATCTACAGACATTATTATTTACTATTAATATTGCCTTCGACTTGTACTCGCATTAATTCTATTACAGATAAAACATTTTAGGTGGTTGGCTTAACAGTTTCAGGTTTTGATAGAATGTGGCTTCAGTGAAAGGTACATTCTACGTAGTTAATCAAATACTGCCTTGAATCTGAGCTGAATCCTGCTTTTGACTATACCTTCCTCGTAATTCATACCGATGTTAGAATGACCGTTGCGTAGAACATGGATACATAGAACTAGGGAAGAAAAATGCCAATTGCCCTCGACATGCGCAGAATCAAGGGCAAAAAAATCAAAAGCAAATGAGTTCGTGGTAACGTTGATAATATGTATAAGTGTTTCCGTTGATAGTTATCTGATATGTCCTTATTGTAACATTGAAAATAAATTATTTTCAATCTTCTATTGCAAATGCGAAAACTTTTACTCCTTTATGCTGAGAAGCCTGGGTGCGTTTGGTTTAAACTTAGTATGTAGATTGACTATGAAATGGAATAAGCCCTAGGCCATTATTAGTAATGAAAATAGTCAATTGGTGACTAAGCCCGATTATTACATGGTCCTGTAGTTGTTTAATACATTCCTATACCTAAATATTATCTACTTACGTGTTTATTCCGTTAATATTATTTTGTACCAAGTGAAAATAAAACTCATAAGTTCCAGTCAAGAGGCTGTTGAAGTCAAATAAAACACATATATGTGTATGTTATGAAGTTAGGGTACAAAGTGAAACACCAACAATTGTACTACATTATACATACATATATAAATAAAAATCATTATATATACATATAAAGTTTTTCGTATAATTTATGATAGAACTACACTTACAGGTAAAGTTTAATCATTAAATATTGTCAATTGTAATGACGCGCAAACAATTCTTTTATGAATAAATAAAACGTATCACGACTGTGATCCCCGAAGAGGTAGGCAGAGGAGTAGTACACTCACACGTTTCATCATTTACGTTTACGTCCCACTATGGAATAGGTGAGACGTAAACGTCACGTATGTAAATATGTGTTCTATACCCAACGGCTTTTCTATAACGCAACTCTGTAACAGCTTCGAACATGTCAATCAAAAAGCTAGCCAGATACATACTAGCATTACTTAATATCTGTGCTAAAACATTTCTTAGCTATTCGAAATTGCATTTTAGTTCACTTATTTTAAGGTAGGTTGTAATTTAATAATATAAGTGTTCTTTTATTAAGCCTGTAAAGAAAATGGTTATAGAATGTTAAATGCATTAAACCTGAATAATATTCCAATTTAAAGTGCAACTTAAAAGTGACTTTTTAATGTATTCGTATAATATTAGGTTGCCAGTATGTGCTAGGGTATATCATCAAATCATAGACATCATTCTAGCCACAACTGAATATTACTATTCATTACATTCATACATCAGTATTACATCATAGACATGTTTCGGAGATATTTCAGACTCTCCCATCAGCCAGTATCGTCAGTTAAACGTGTTCCCTTTTAAACACAATTCTACTGAATATAGTTTGAACGTTAAACGCTTATATGATGTCATTCAGACATTTTCATGGTGTATGACCACGACGGACTGACATAAGGCGTCAGTTTTTTTTGTGTCCCATTCGCATCCGGTCGGTCGTTTACGAGCACACATGGTTTTAGAATGTTAATAACTGAATTATAATGAATTATCGGGGATTTAATATACGATTAAATGTGCATATATAATATTGAGATGAAATATCACTGTATGGCTGTAACTGCGAGTGAAAACAACGTAAGGAAACTTGAGTTTTCCATTGTTCCTTAGGGTGATCCGTTGTTCTCTAAGCAGTGTGTTGTGTCAGCAGCATTGGTTAGCTTGGCAATTGCTTAAGTGGCCTTAACCATTTTGATTGTGAGAAGAGTCCCATGTACAAACGGTGGAAACGATAATAATTATATATTTATATTTATACTTTGTCTTTCTTTTCTTCACGATTGTCTTCATTTATTATTACCCTTTTTTTATTCTAATGGAACAGTTTAATGAGTGGAACATAGTAACACGTTTCCATTCCTCTCGCATCACGTCACACTTTTAACAATGGATTACTTGAAACTTAAAAGAGATGTACAATGCGAACGTTGAAGGATGCAAGTTTGGAGGGAGACGAAGACTCACCCAATAGGTCAGATACTAGCTCATGGAAAGTCACACGTGTCCGCAGGCGGAGTTCATGGGTAACGAATGTATATAGCATTCAGCGATCTGCTGTATCGTTTGTATGTGTGTTCAAATCAAAATAGTTTAGGCCAGTACGATTTCCAACAAGTTATTATTTATTTACTACTTGTGATTTATGCTATGCGTGCAGGTGGGGCAATACATTGCATATGCATAATACATTAAAACTACAAACGACTCCTTGAAGTATATTACGCACTTACGTCACTAACAATATTACTATGTATTATAGTTATATCCTTTGCACTTAAAATTTTCAAAATCCTCAAAACGCCATAATTAA
This sequence comes from Mimoniades versicolor eupheme, assembly GCA_018245635.1. Classification (NCBI taxonomy): domain Eukaryota; kingdom Metazoa; phylum Arthropoda; class Insecta; order Lepidoptera; family Hesperiidae; genus Mimoniades; species Mimoniades versicolor. Next base: position 3,706 of record DWDW01000934.1, read on the forward strand.
GCGCATAGATCATATTTAAACGTGCATATTCTGCATATTAAATAAATGAACATGCTGTATAAATTAATTAAAGCGGCTGTGATTACCATTAAGACCAGCGCAAAGTTGTCTAAGCTAATGTTATTTGAGATATGTGAATGCCCAGGGCATTGGCCTAATCTTGACTGGACTTACTGGCTTTCTGTTGTGTTGTTCCACATAATATTACCTACACTTAAGACAGATAACATGTTAACATTTACAATGTTACATGTACATTTATGAAGTGGAAAACATGTGATAGTAGATCCAGCAGCGATTGAATTTCGACAATATTCGGTAAATTTTAAATTTGGAGCTTATTGAGGTTTTTGTGTCAAAGAGTATACATACTCGTATATATAGGTATAACATTTTCTACTTTTCGCTACTGTTCGACGCCATTCGAACATGTGTCTTACATTAACAGTAACAGTTTTTACAGTATTTTAATTAGATATTAATGTATTTGTATAACATATTATAAGGGTATAAAAGCAAAACCGCTTCTGTCCATGCCAAAGTCCTAGACCATTTATAAATTATTACGAAAACAATTTAATCTTCTTGCTTCTCCTTAACATCATCTACGAGTAAATCATAAGTAGTCATTAATGTACCAATACCATAATTCTGAAAAAATAACACTTAACCCGTAGGAGAAAATCACAAATAACTCAGTTTACATGTTTTGTGACTGAAGTGTTTTTGCTTTTATACCGCTGAATGAAATATCCAGGTTTCTGAACTCCTCTATAGACATTATAACCTTAGCAATTTACAGAGCCCGTGCGCGCGATATTTTCAAAAAGCCGTACGGATATTTCTCTTCACGTAGCCTGTTAATTAAATTACGGGCCCTACAAATTAAATGCTCATAAATAACGACGATATAATACATAGGCGTAAGCGAATTAACGATTTATAAATGTTGCTCCTCTTCCGTATCTTTCTAGTAGATTCTTTAATATTTACAGTATCAGGTAGCATGTTCACATGTTTTTGAAAAGTTACATTTAAAAATTACACATAATTTACAAAATATTCACTTTTTTATAAAATTAATGAGATTGTATTGATATGTAAATATTTTCCATCCAAGAAACATCAGTTTCATCCCATCATGGATTTATGTATTTACGAGTCGTATGTAAATTACCAATTTTATCATTATTTTACAAAAATAGTAAATAATAGTAATGTCGACGTGAGAAAGGCTACTTGTTTTAAGTGACTTTTGGTTTGGTCAATACGAGTTATACATATATGTATGTATATGCAAAATCAGAGAATTTTTACTGCTCGTACATCGAAGCAATGTTTTACCGCACCATCGTATTATGATTTATCAAGATGCCAATGACACGAGACAAACAATCAAGTTGGTTCTTGTTGTTTAGGATTACAGCTTAGATTACAGATTAGATTGACAACTGGCCACAGTATAAAGCAAAGTATTTCAGTTACACATGGACAATTGGGGATTGTATTAATATTTGGATCGATGTAAATATCGTAGCCCGTTGGTTCAGTGGTTAGTGAAACTGACTGCTGAGCCGTGGATCGTGGGTTCGATTCCCATACCATGTAAAGAAAGTATCTATATACGTAATTAATTATATATACACATACAGCTTCTCCTCAAGCCTACTTTGAGATCAGACAGTCTCGTGTGAAGATATAGCAAGATATTAAAAAAATGCTAACACATATTTTTAAATTATGTATATTAATGTAAGTACCCACTCTCTTAATTTTTTCTACTCATAAGAAATAATATTTTTTTATCCACAAATTGCGCCAGTTGCCTCAATGACGATCTTACTTGTGAGTACATTATTTATCAATTAGGCGATGTAAATATTTTAGGTATCCTGCTATGAATATCTTTGTGTCTACGTACACACTATTTCTGTGATTGAACTGAATAAATATCTGCTTAAGTATACCCTCAAAAATCATTAACGGACATTTGGAAAAACTTTTATTGTGAAAATAATTTACCTTGTAATATTCTGAGGCGTGTCAATGAGATGTGTATGCACTGGTACAAAAACTAACGCTATCAACCACAACATTTTGTCCGTATGCTATTATGAACATAAAAATACCAAAAAACATCCACAAAGCACTTTGCAAATCAAGGAACTGATAACACGTCAATGTCTAAAAAAATGTTTTGAGCGGGAAATTATATTGTTGGTGACTTGGTGCCGTGAAACAATGTCTTCTTTCAATCATAATGCTTTTTATGTTTCCATTAAACTATCATTGCGGGCAAAAACTAATTAAAACAGCTTATTATTAAAAAAAAATACAGTTCTTTTATGTTTTAAATGTCATTAAATTTATTTAAGTTGCGTTACACTTATTTTTCGTTTGTTAATTCGTAAATAGATTATTATGATGTTAATTTTGAAAATAAAATCACGTTAACGCGCGAGATGCGCGCAACTAGAACTGACCGTCGCGCGCGCAAAGGTCGCGAATGCGGCAGGCAGATGTTGCCAACTGTTTTGTTTTCTTTTTTGCTTGATGAATAACTGTGTACTTAAGTGGAATCGGATCGGTTGCACTTAAAAAAGATAACTGCGAATAATTTAGAACACACGTTGTATTGCCATACTAAAACGCTGTTGAAGTTTAAGTAACTTCACGCCTGTAATCCCCGAAGAGGTAGGCAGAGGAGTTTAAAACACTCCCACGTTTCACCTGTTGAAGTTTAATGCAATAAAAAGTTATATTGATGTAAAAATTTTATAGAATGATGTTTAATTATAGTCAAATATGTCAAATAGCTAAAGTAGAAATGATTTGGATTTCAGCTTCCCACTTTGGGAACTCGCACTCGCACAAAAAAATGTGTTCAGACCGTGAAGGAAAACATCGTGAAGTTTCTGCGCACCTTAGAACTCCACAATTTTCTTCAAAGCGATGACATTTGTCAATGTCTTAACCCTCTTGATTCAAAAGGAGATGAAAGTGTGAAACGAAACAATGAAACGTACTAGTGAAACGGAATGGTCGCTGATGTGTAGGTATACTACAAAAGCCAAATTTTTAAATACGCAGCAACATGGAATCTGTACAGAATGAAAATTCTAAATATTAAAACTGCTAGCGATCTCTGATACCGTGATCTCTAAGGTAATAAAAAACGTATTTACACATCAATCTAAGTCAGTGGAAACATTGAATTCGCATCAACATTCGTTGCCATTGATCAGACTGCGCCGACACTGATCATCACCCGGTCGGTCGCATCCGTTCCCGTCAATTGAAAAGTCTGTCCTATTTGGCACACAGTGTCTCATGAAATACTAATTGAACACGGTACTCTAAAAACAGTATAATCGGAGTTTTTTTGATATTTTCTATGGGTATGATTGCAACCCATAAATATGTAGTTTTATAAGCTCACATAAAATTTAATCAATTCCTAAAAACGAAACTACCGTTGAAAACAGTTTGAAGATTTATGTAAGTGTTGGAAAATAACAGGAAATACACTTTTTAGAGCATTTGGCCGTTGGTTGCTTATGGTTTTTTAAAAGACTACTTGTCTGTTACTCCTTAAAACTCAAAGAACTAGAATAAAAATACCTTCTCTATAGTTTACTAATCTAATGTTTCGACTGCTTTGTTGGTTGAGTGGTTGAAAGCGTGATAGTTGATTGAGAGGTGTAGGGTTCAGATCCCGGTTCGTGTACAATTTTGAACTTTTGTAATTTAGATTTTGTCTATTATAAATTGCTAGTAATGGCTTAAAGTCTGGCTTTATGCCTGGTGTATGGTAATAGGTTTACCCCCTATTCCATAGAGGGATGAAAACGTAACTGGTGTGTACTACACTCCTCTGCCTACCTCCTTGGACATTGCAGGCGTAGTGTTACGTTTTTTTCTACTAACCCAATAAAATCAATAGTATTAAAAACAAAGTGGCAATCTAAGTAGTCGTACGCGGAAGCTAAATGCTCATTTTACTGTCGCCGTTGCAACATTAATGCAAGATATCTGTAATGTTAAGCAAGGCGGGGCGGAGTTGGAACCAGGATGAGTGACAGCCACCGGTACACTTACCTGAATGTTTCTATAGTACCTACGCACGTCTAAAACAAACACTTCAAATTTTTTTTGTTTGTTGTTTTGTTGTTTGTTCTTTTGTTTTTTTGTTTTTAACAAACGTTTAATTTCGTTAGTGGTCATGCAGTTGGTATACATACATACAGCGTGATAGATAATGCTGGCTATCCCCCTCAGTTGCTGAAGGGATCTTTGATTATAAGTCATTGTACGATATTTCCATAAAAGCAAACAAGAAAACTTAAAATACCCGATTATGTCCTCTGCAGGTCATCTAATTAACCGTTATAATACAATTTTGAAGAACAAGACATGAATATTATGTTTCAACATCTGCTAGTTTTCATTAACATTTATGGTTTTGCGAATAAAATTTAAACAACTGTCGCAAAACTACATGTTGATGTACAACGATAATATTGCGCCAATATATCGGGGCTTGTTAGTATTCGAATTTGCAATTATTTTTTTTGTATATTTAACTATTAGGATAAAAAGAAATCAAATAATTGAATATTACAAAGGAAAAATACAAAAATATTGTAACTCTTATGCTAAGGCTGCTGAAAGTTTTTTTTGTCTATGTTATTTTGTTGATTCACCATAATTTCAGAGAGAATTCAACGAATTAATGCTACCTAAAACAATGTGTGATATTTGCGACGAGCATTACCATAAAATATTACCTATGAATAATATGTCTATGTTACGTATTATTATTTTATTCAGATTTGGACTTGTATTACTTTAGGGTCAAAAAATTATTATAATAGTTTTGAATCGTCGAATTAAAATAAATTGCAAATAGTTGAAAACCCCTGGCTAGGGTTATAGGTCGAACGTTGACCGAGTAAAGAGAGTGTAATCGCGAATGATACTGTAATACAGCTATGAGCTTTCATAATAACGGTGGAATTTTCAAATAACTCTATTTGGATGTAAAATTATGACGGATATTACGATGTTCTACATATGTAGCGGCCAGCGATACAGGTACCCCACCATTGAAGTTAATTATATTATATTATGTAAAAATTGTTTCAAATAAAGGTTTAATTTTAAAGCATTTTTATTCATAATATCTTAGATAAATAGTCACTAAGACAATGTTAATAGTGCATATTTCTGCAATTTTAAGAAACTAAAGCACTAAAATAATTTTAGTTACCAATTTAGGATAATAAAGTTAATAGTTTTCTTTAATTAGATTTTATCGATACAAATATAAAAAACATATTATTTTTTAAAGCATTCTATATTTATTAACTGTATAATTATCTTTATATATTGTTACAGAGTTTTGTAAGTGTCTTGAATCATACAGGTTTTGCTATGATGACAATGTCATAATGTTTAGAAATTATATTATATTAGACACAACGTTAAAAATTAATTTTTGTATATAAGCGCCCTCTGTCTTCGCTACCCACTATTCAACTATATGCTTTGATAAACTGCCAGTGATTCTCAACTTAGTCCGCTCCAGAGGGATCAGAGGTCGTTAGTAGTTACGTTTGCTTGATTTTATATTGTTAATGAAACGAAATTTACATGGAACATATCAAAGAAAAACGTATATTTAATTAGTAAAGGTATTATTTACAGTTTTATTACAAATATCATCTTTTTTACTAATCAGTGTTGCCAGCTTAAGTAAAGTTTTCTTAAATGTAGTAAAATATGAAATTAATAATTATATAAACTACAGCTATGTGTAAACGACATGGCAATGTTGTAGAAATTAGTCGCAGCCTTATGTTAAAACTCTAAACCTGCAATAGTCAATTTCTTCCTAAAATACATTTTAAATTAACAAAAAAAGCCCAAATAGACATTTCCGAAACCATACCACGGTATAAAAAGCATTTAACAATAAACTTTGATGAGTAAAAAAATACACCGGAAACCATTTACGTTCAATTGCAAAGGCAACAACGTTATACGTACAATACAATGTCCATTTTAATGGTGGGCGGGTTATAAAAGACTCGTAAATACGCTTAATATATATGTAGGCAATCTTTTGTAGCTTTGAACAAACCCAACGACACGTAACAAAGGTTGCAACAGGCGCAAATAAAATTTAACAATTTCAACGGTATCACTGAACGCGCGAACTCGATCGCTTAATGTTGCCACCGTTAAAAATTCAGTTGGAATCCCCCCACCTGGCAACACTCCAAAAGTAGAGCGCTGGCGACCCCGCATCGGCGCCAAATAAAAATTAATTATTATTGCCCAGTTTTCACTTCCCTTTATTGAAAAATCGCTGAAAAAAAAGAACGGAGCGCAAACTTATTTTAGTTAATGTCGTCCATTATTATGGGTTCAGTTTGCCGTGAACAGTTTCAGCTGCAAAATGAAATTCATGGTAGATTCTAATGTTTCCTTTCTAAATTCTAATGTTTCCTTTCGACAACTAGCACGTTCTACTGAAACCTTGCACTTGATTTGCCCATTGTATATCTATGTATGTATATACTATTTCTGTATTGGAAATTGTTCTGGTATATAGCATGTTTAAGAGATAATACGCGGGATACAGTCTGCAAAATTGTTGCGGTAATAAGGTTCCCGTGTGGCAACTCTGAACGGAAAGTCGCAGAGGCGACGCTCTCACTACTGAGTGGACTGCCGAGCCAGTGGTGATCAAGGGCACAATGGATTAAGAAAACTTGGGCATCTTAAGTTGGGTAGCGCAGTTTCTGGCAAAGTATGTACGGAAGAATATTTAACAGCCAGACCTTATATTACTTTAAGCGGTATAAAAATTCATGATCCAACCGCGAATTTCAGAAGACACGTTGTAGTGGCTGGATGAGATTAAAGAAGAATCGAGTTTTGGGATCATCGCTCTGGGAAAGACATAGGTATACCTAATAGTAGAATAAGAGTGAATCATGTTATGGGGATCATAATTATGGCAATTAAAAAGTAAGAAAGAAAGTAACATCACGCCTGTAATCCCCGAAGAGGTAGGCAGAGGAATGTATTGCCATATACCGGGCACATATCCAGACTCCGAGGCACTACTAGAAAATCGAAATTAGAAAGTTTAGTAGTGCCCGACCCGGGAATCGAACCCAAGACCTCACGTTCGGCAGTCGCACTTGCAACCAACACGACCAACGAGGCAGATAAATAAAAAAATATAGGCGCGTTGAATATGTAATGTTAAGTTGTACTACCCTACAAATTAAGAATATATTAACCGGTACAATCAACCGTTCACTCATTTTATTCTACCATATTTCATGCACTCAATTAGGGTGGATGATTTCCGAACACGTACCCTGTGATCTGTTAGCGCGTGGGATAATTGTACCGATATATTTTGGTCACGATTGAACGTCATGTCATCAAGGCACTCCGATCCCAATATATAATCTATATTTATTGCCAACAGTAAGATTAATAAAATGAATCCCTATAGACTGTGTTGTCTATGGATTCATCAAACATAAGAATCTTAAGTTTACCGAAACGCTCCAAATACCAAAAATTAAATTTGTCCGTGTCGGGGATGGAGAAATAATACTTCCTTTAACCTTGAGTCGGGATACTGGGTTTTCGGAAGAGGCTAAGACTAAGCCTGGCGCTGGCTGATGAACTACCCAGGTACGATTAAATGCCCTGGTCGTCTACGGGTATAGGTATAGGTGGTGAGAAGCGCCGCGCAATGCGAAATATATCCAAAAACACTTGATAGAATTATGGTCTTTGCCATCACCATTTTGAACGAAGCTCCGTGGTCGAAAGTGGAAAGATAAAAGTGTTGATAATGATTATATTTATAATGGTGATACTATTATGATAATGATAAGCCCGTACGAAACGACAACATCAGTTCTACTGAGTCCTACATATATCTTTGGTATCTCTTGACATGGCATTTTAAGTACTTGTCCATGTATTCAACATATGTAAATGAAGGCATCCTAGTATTATAACCATCGGGCACTACGTGGGAATGGTCTATGTGCGTGGTTCACGAGGCGATCGAATCTCATTCTTGGCAATTATTTTTTCGGCAGACTGACTACCATTTCATTGGAGCACGTTTTTGATTTACTTTTTCAAATTCAAATATCATTTGTTCAAAATTGGTTCATTACAACACTTTTTGCACGTCAAAATGAAACTACCACTTTGTTAAACAATTATAGTAATCATAATACAGGTATCTTGAAAACTCAACATATACATATCTCACCATGAAGATTATCATAACTAGCTGGGATCAGCCCACAACTTTACGCCCTTTCCGAGATTCGTCAGGACTCTTCTTATATAATCTATTCCATTATTATTATCATACCATCTTATTATACCTTACTTTTAATAAATAAGGGAAATTACCCTGAGATTTTTATTCAGCACTCTATTATTTTTATGTCACTATAATATTTTTCTGTTGTCTCTTAGATAGTCCGTATATCTATGAGGACACATTTTATCTAGCAACATTTGGTGTCGAACGTCAGACAAAAGTATATTTTGCTCCGAGTATAGTTTTTAGGCATTTGCCAGCCTCAAATTTTACGCTCTACGCATCTAAACACCGCGTCCAACGAGGCGGGTGTGCCAGGTTTTAGAGGATTTAAAAATATAAATTTTCGGTTTACGGCACAGTTTACGTCGGAGGTGACCGAGTTTTTATAAATGTCATTTATAATGTTCTTTATGTTATATAAATGTTATTTTATAAATGTCATGTAAATTTTATACACGTCATTTTTATAAATGATGTATATTTTGTAAACTGTAACTGCTTATCTTTATAAAGGATTCGCTTTCAGCAGACCTTGAATTTGAAGGCAATAAAAAAAAATTGAAAAATTTACAGTGTTTGTATGTATTTTATGAGTACCTAACATAATTATAAACATATTATTACATACTGTCAAAGTTATATACATATATAGATATAAGTGACTGCCTCGTTGGTCGAGTTGGTTGCAAGCGCGACTGCCGATCGGGAGGTCCTGGATTCATATC
>DWDW01000935.1:0-12803 GCA_018245635.1 Mimoniades versicolor eupheme
CAATAACGGTGCATAGTGTAACTTATAAGACAGACCACAACACCTGGCGTGACAGAGAGAGCCCTTTGCCCAGCAGTGGGACTAAATATAGACTTAAAAAAAAAGTGAAAACTAAAAAAAAACACATTTTTACTTTCAATCTCCTATGGTTTTTTTCTTATTCAATTGGTAGCATATAAGAGCGTGCCTCAACGCTTTTTATTCTAAGAGTACATGCTCAAAAGTTAAACGATAACAGGTTTGATTAGAAACGATAATAATAGCTGTACAAGGAATTCTACAACGTAACATTCATCCACGCTTGAAATATCGCGAGCTATTTTTCATTGCGCCAAAATGTGCCAACGTACAATGTTGACGATCAACGAGCGCGAGGCTCTCGACGAAATAAGCTATTAAGAGTGTTATTATCCGCTACTGCTGTTACTGAGGCTACCCACTGTTACGTAACTCGACACACCTCCCGTGACTCGTGGCGCGCCGCACGAGCTTTAAGCGATTCAATGATAGTTCTGAATGTGACAAAATTAATAATACACAATAATATTGTTCTTAGGGAATGATTAGTGTTACTAACTATCCTACTCCTATAATCTTGTCCATCAAGATGTTTATTGACATCGACGGCTACCACCTGTGACCACTGTATCCTCTTTCGCTATCGTTTTTACGTTATCCATTCTGCGGCTGTATTCAATACTATGCCTCATTTTGAACGTTTCGTGGCTAGGCCGTTCAAAATTTAATAATATTGTATATAATATATATAATATAATTTGTAGAAAAATTAACATCACGCCTGTAATATCCGAAGAAGTAGGCAGAGGAGTGTAGTATACTCCCACGTTTCACCTTTACCACTGTACCGGATGAAAATGACCAAACGATACTTTAACCATCGAATCTTTGAATCGATTAAATATGTCAAAAATGTTTCTTTAGTGTTTATACAACACATGATCGTCTATATACCGGCATAATTCACATATCGTTCTGAGTTCAACTGGTTCATATGTAATCATCCTATAAAAGATATTTATTATCTACATAATAACTAATTTCTCTAGTATCAGCAAAGTTTTTTTAATATTAAAGTTATAATGTAGAGTCAACGAATAACAGGACTAACTAAAATGGCAGCAGGCGATAGCGATGCGCTACAATCCATCCTATCCACAATCCAGCCGGGACGCGTGCGCCGTGACTATCGCACGCGGCGAACGGAACGCTACCGCCATTGTGCGCGAGTTGCCCAACAGCCCAACAGCCGCGCGCAGCCGCTCCTGCGTCCGCCGCGTCGGCCACACTCCATTAAACGCGCTGAAGCAACCGCACAGATTGATGGCCCCCGAGAGATGTGGTGCTGTAATTGTTTGTACATTCGTTACTGCAGTAGCCAGTCGACGAGTAATGGATGAAAGTGAACATCGAATCTAACGCTAATCAATGTTCTATTTGCTTCAATTTATTTGTGAGATGTTCAGCACACTCTTCTAGTTGATGTTGCCTACACAATTACTATACTCCTCTGCCTACTATTTCGGGTAAATAGATGTGTGATATTATGTTATGTCATGTTTAAACGCTAAACCTAACTGGGACGTGAAATGCTAAGTTTAATACACCGCAAAGAACAATAATAAATATTATTATTACTAGAATTATATTGTTAAAATAACTATATTCTCTTCATAAGTATATCTTAAAACAACTAATATTTCTACTGTAATTGACGTTAGCATGTTATGTAAATGATCAATAATAGTAATAATAAATAATTTACAATGCGAACGCAAAGCACGCTCTGTCCACTCTGAAACATTAACAATTGCCACCAGATTTACGGCATCTAACTAACAATGAGCGACCATAGATGGCCCGAGGATGCGAGTCGCGATAACATCGTGAGGCCTGTGAAATATTTAACACAAACTTTCGGTGCATACAAGGAGACCGTTCGCCGTGTAAATGATAATTAAGTGCGATCCCACCAGAGATTGCTTTCAACTCGCCTTCTAACTATAATAATTATTAACGTGGAATGTCTAATGAAACATAGTTTACGATATGTTCTAACATCATCATTCAGATCAGGAAGATTCCCGAGTGGCGTCCATATCCCGGCAAAAGTACTATGTATATGACGCTCTCCTACCAGGGGGTCTGACGACCTTAAAAACATCTTAATTCACTAGGCCTAGGAATGTGAAGAGTGGCACCGATTAGGGGAGGTCTATGTCCGAGCAGTGGCCTTTCTAAGACTGATGGAAAGATCAAGATCATCATCTTCCAACCTCCTTCGTCTACTGCTAAACAAAAACCTCTCCTATAACACACCACTGAGCTAGATCTTCCGTTCTTCGTTTCCCACTAAGACCATGCATTCTTTTCAATAACAACATAATCATATTATCAAAATCGTATATTACCCAAAAATAAATAAAAATAACTGTTTCCGTCAGAGGAAATGAATAAAGTGATAACTTTATACAAAAAACAAAATATTTTCTTTTAAATTTGGCTCGTTATATTTGAGAATCAAACTGAGAATAGTCGATAGGCAACAATGCACGTGCATATCAGATTACAATGGTGCATTCAATCCACAGAGATAGTTTCGCTCTTAACGCGAGCATCGCGCGGCCCCCCACGTACAGAGCATGCGGCGGTCGATACGAACGCGCTTACTGTTTAAAAAAAACACCTCATTTCCCTAGACTATGGCTTCGTGCGAATACGATAATATATACGTAATATATTCAACGACATATATGTACATATATCCAGATGCCACCTACACAGACGTGGGACACGTCGAACGCCGGCGCATACCATCAGATTACCGACTCCCGGGGGATCTAGCTACGTAGGTCCTTAAGTAACTTTTTGTTGGTGCACTTAGAATGATATATGTGACGCTAATGTACGTAAAAAGCGAGCTAGTTAAGAGAAAGAGGGGGGGGGGAGAGCGATCATTCGTTCTTCGGTTGGCGAGCGTTTTTCCGACGACACATTGCTAAGCAAATATAATCCTTACATATGAAACAATAACGGTGGAGGCATGCAGGAAGGATGTTGTATAACGTGCAAGTTGCTTCATTAACAGCGGGGACGTGTTCGCGGAACGCCCGTGGGAAACAATTTGTGATCGCGCACATAATATCGCGGCGTGGCTTGATGGAAACTTAAAGAATATTTTGATTAATACTGAACAATTATTTATTTATTTAATATTCACTATTAGCTTCAACATGATGATGGATGTATAAATCGAATCAACATTTAAGTTTATTTATTCATTTATTTACAAAAATACAAAGCTTCATTTATTAGTGCATACGTAACTTTCTGCTTGTTCATACAGCCAAACATTGATTTACATTTCCTGGTACAGTACATCAGTACATCGGTTGAATAACGTTGAAACGTGCTTACATACATACATACATACCTACACACGTGTACAACGTGAATTCTGAAATATCAAAGCGCCGAAGGAAATCTAGACTTGTATCTCGAAAAGTCTCTAATACGTCTTGGATGTAAATCGACCTTTCCAATGGTTGCATGGCAGCGAGAATATACGCCAGCGTCAACAGCGATAGAATAAGATCATATAAAGTGTACAATATGAAAACAATTTAATGTAACTGCACCGACAGTTTTGTATGGGTATAGCAGAGAGGGTTGAGCGAATAGTGATTAAAAGTTTACGAGACCGCTCGAAACCCGCGCGTGCGCAACACGGTCCGACGTAGTCAATCCGACACGACACTCCCGTTAGTTGCTAACTAATGGGTTAATCTATTGAACGAGCTATAGACACGATACATTTATTGCTAACCACAGCAAGGTATTCAAAATTGCCAAGTTAAAGTTGCCAAGTAACTGAGTTAAATAGATATTTTGTACACAACAATGTCAATTCAAATTCAAATCTTTTATTCAGTCTACAAGTCATTATAAATAAGTAAACAATTGTTGAAGCCGCCTAATAAGGGTAAGTACATATATACGTGTGACGGGCGTCTCCACTCTTCCACAACTCAAACATATAAATTATATTATTAATTAATATACTGTACTCTAAAGTTACACTTGCAACGTATGGCCTATATAACTATACATAATATAATTGGTGAAAACTGGTAGTACTAAGTTAGTCCGCCTACTTCTAGTGAAAAGTCGGAGTAGTACTGAATCCCTCTGTCTACTCCGTCGAGGGCGCATTGCTGGTGCGTGGTGTTACATTAATCAATTTTCTTATGGGATAGCGAAGAATCATAAAAAGCTTTAACATACTCGGATTTCTGCATAATGTTCTCGAGGGTTTATGAATACTACAATCTCGAAGTACACGAGGTTAACAGTATTAATATTAAAACACCCGGTCTTCTCACAGATTGAGAATGGCTAAGACCATAGTTTGAGCCACGGGATTGATAGAATTCGCACATGTTGGAGAACTTAATGAGATAAAAACGGCTTGCAATTACAGACAGAGGTGGTGACATAAGACATATTATAGCTAATGTCTAAACTTAACATTTGTAAAACACCGGGTCGTTTCTCGCTGTGGAATTGTCCTATCGCCAATACGATAACTCATTTAACTATACTCACTCACTTATTTGCCCAGTTCTACTATTTCATAGTTCCACAATGGACTTTCTCCGACCTCTCGGGGTTCATTCGGTCCTGTATCGCACTGACCTCGGCCAAGCATTATCGTAGGGCATCGTACAATTCAATATGGGACTTATAGGTCGCCCTTGTTACAGACCTTTGGCGTGCATGAGTTTCGAGATCAATAATAATAGTTAATTCAAATAAATCCATTTAAGCATCCCAATTGGAATTTAGTATATTTTGTTCTAATGGCAACGTGTGATTATTTATTATAAAATAGCTATGTTACACTAAGTTACTTTAAAAACACCTCCGTTTTACTCCCAGCGAAATATCCCATGAATTATTTATCGAGAAAAAAATAGGCAACAGATTAAAGAGAATCGTTATCAACATCACCGGTTATAATTACCTACAACATGGTCAAAAAACTTTAATCGTTTTTTTACAACAACAAAAAGTCGTTTCATGAATTATTGCGTAACTTCTTTATTGACGAACAAACATAGCGCCGGACGTGGTTCATTATTCGGGTTATTGACGACCCACGCCGTCGGAAAAGAGGCGACAGAAAAAAAAGGCGCGATGCTCTTCCGAGAAAAAGTTCCGCTAGGGCAAGCTGCAAAAAAACTCGTTTCCTTTTTTTGCTATCGGTCTTCGAATCGCACTTCGAAGCGCAAATTTTCACTGTGAACGTGTGGTATCGGCGTCGAATATACACATCGCCTTGGGTCGAATGTATTCGAACGTAGAAACATAAACTTTAAATTATCATAACGTACAAAATACAATAATTCGGCAACGTTACATAGTTGGTTTTACAGTTGCATTGATTTTTTAAATGCAAAATAATATAAAATGAGCATCCCTTCGTGACACACAGAACAAGTGGCCCCGTAACAGTTTCTCAAAATATATAATAAACGGTGGCTAATTTATTTTGGTCCCACCAACGTGTTTAACCCGATTCAGTTTTAACGTCAAATTAGAACAGGTTTTGTGTAAAATGTATTTGTCGTCACAGTTGATTGACTGCATAATTTGATTACATCAACTGCGTATAAAATATAAAAATAGCCTAATACCTACACGGGTATTTTCTCATTATTTTCATTTCATTCAATCTTTCATTCAATAGGGTGTATGCAATAGACTATTCTCTTACTATTTCTTTAATAAATAAAACAAACCGCCTGCACAGATAGCAGTAAACACAGAAAAATAAAGGCTGTTTAAAATTCGCAACTTCGAATTTTCATTCATTCGGACTCGACATTCTATTATTAAAGTAGCCACCAAGGACGAGTCATACGTATGGCACATTGACTGCCTCGTTGGTCGTGTTGCAATCGAGCGTGACTACCGATAGTGAGATCCCGGGTACAAGTCCCGGGGCGAGCAGAATTGGATTTTTCTAATTTAGATTTTCTAGTAGTCGCTCAGCGTCTGGATTTATGCCCGGTGTATGGCAACAGGATAACCACCTATTCCATAGCGGGACGTAATCGTAACTGGTGAAACGTGGGTGTGTAGGTACTACAATCCTCTGCCTACCTCTTCGGTGATTACAGACGTGATGTTACGAATTTTACGAACATCGGAGAGTCTCCCAGTGAGAACATGACCTCGGCAATCAGTACAGGCGACGAGTGTCCTTAATTCGGCCTAATGCAATATATGTAGCTCTACAACTGTCAGTCGACTAGGGATGCCCGTGTGGGGGCCAAATAGCGACAAAAAAATTATTTTTAAGACGAAACGTGTAGCTTAGGTAGAAAGCAGTTACGAGTGACCGCTGCTCACCACAGACAATTGCGTTTTATTTTATAGTAGCATGAAAACAAGGCCAAGGTAGCGGCTTAGGAGAGATGGCTCCGATTTACTGGGACACAATACGAAAACATTCTTTAAATGAATATGTTTAATTGCTGCCTAGAACACTGTCTCTCGACATCGTTTTTCTATCGAATTAAGAAGCAAGCAAAAAATAATCAAATGCAGCTAGGCGTAGATAAATAAATAACTTGATGAGTAACTGATAAATAACATTTATAAAGTATCGAGGCGGAAAGCAAACACAGCCCTAAAACGTAACGTGGCACGCCCACTTACGAGCCGTACGAGAGCTGTTGATTAATATGATTTGTTACATTGATTCGATGTCCACAACCAAACATTATATACAGCATGATGCAATATACAATGTGTTACAATTGTGTATTTTTTTAACATTAAGCCTACATGCGTGTACGAGGAAGTGATGAATGTATACATATAGAATAAGTATTATGAAGTCAGCAATGATTGAGATATATGATATTCGTTATGCATATGCCTAGTAATATGTAGTCATGTGCACTAGGACAGCGTGGAATACAATAGCCCTCAATCTCATTCAAAGAGGAAAGCCGTATCAGCGGAATTATAGAAACATCCGTGCTGATGATGATGATGAAATAAAACCCTATGCTCGGTAACTAACCTCGCAGACGTCAGCGCTTGTCGCACATCGTGGACATACAACTCACCTGACATAGTACAAGGTCTTGGCAACGATTCCGAACTGTGTGCACGTATTGGTCCATTTTATTATGGCGTCATACGCGCCAATGCAGTCCTTCATGGTGCCAGTTAGTCTTAACTATGCGCAATGCGACTCTTCTGGCTGTGTTGTTTACTGTATTATTATCACATACATCTTGATACTTAAAAATGATTGCATTGCTATCGTGATTAAAAAAAAAAGAAAAGTAACATCACGCCTATAATCCCCTTCGTGATTACCTTATGATAACAAGCTGTCAGCTAATGACGGAATCAGATTATACTGCTGTATTAACGTGCTCGCCCATCAATCCTTGTGAAAATCAGGAACAATCGAATACATTAAAAAAAATTACCGACGTAGCTCAGCCCTGCAGCTCGTACATTGCAAACCTCTGCCTGCGTCCTTGCCACAAACGCTCCTCAAGCTCATTATCAATGAGCGTGGCAATATCCTGTTGTTATTCTAATATCATAATTACTACCTATTACATCTAAGCGACAAAGGTATACAATGCAATGAAAGTAAAACTACTAACAGCATTTACCACGAACAGCATGTTAGGAACCGTTTATATTTTCATAAAACAATTGACAACAACGTGTAGGAAATTAAATTTGTAGGTAATTTTCAAGGTTTCAAAGCTAAACAATATGTATATCTACTCCCAAAATGGTATTTAAAATAACATAACAGTATCTAAATATTTATTTTACTAGGATATTCTATTTATTTTTTGATTTGAATCGTTGCTGCAATTTAATAAAGTTAATAAAATTAGTAATTTAATAAACCTATTTCATCGCAGATTACAGGCAATATGCTACGCTTATGTAGATAATAAGCCTATTTTTCGTTTGTTGCTAAGCCGTCACATAAAAGGGTTTATTAACATTTAAACTTGTACATCGATTTTATTATTGGACGAGAACAGTTGTTCAATTGTATTACTCGTTCAAGGGTGCGGCCAGACCCCTGGCAGTGATGCCAATGAGACAGTAAATATATTGACGTAACTTAAAAACTATACGCGAAACGCGATATAAGTATATATTTTATAGCCAAGTACTTGTCCGAATGGTTGTCGTAAAAAAGATTAATGTAGAACTCGGTATGTAGGTTCATATTAGCATTTATATGAACCGAATGAAACTGTGCCAGTAAATTAATGAATATACTTGCGATACAACTAAAATTGTCTTTGTTATGCAACAAATGTAGAAAAGAAAAATACTTAAAGTTAGGTATATCAAAAATACATACATACATATACCTACGGTGAATAGTGGGAGTGTACTACACTCCTCTGCCTACTTCTTCGGTGATTACAGGCGTGATATTCTTTTTTTTACATATGTATATATATATCCTTATCACAGTCCCCCTACGGAAATGGCACAATAATAAAAACAAAATTTGATGAAGAAAAAGTAGAAAAGTCTAGATAACAAGAGGAGATATTTTTGTGTGCTGATAAGTTTTAACTTAACAGATCTGTAATAATTAATGGATTGTGCTAATTAATTGGGTGTACTACTGTTGCCTCATTTTTACCATAACAATGTAATATTTTAGCTTCGAAGGCACACAAGTAACAAAGATCAACTTAAGGTGATATTAAGCAATACAAATCGTAATCTGCAATGAATTAAAAAAATGTACAATATTTATTCTCTCTTTAAGATAACATGAAGTAAAATCTTAAAATCACGCCTGTAATCCCCGAATAGGTATGCAGAGGAATGTCACGTTTCACCAGTTATGTTTACGTCCAACTATGGAATAGGAGATGAGTCTATTGGCACTCACCACGCACAAATACAAACTCAGAGGCACTACTGGAAATTTCTAGTAAGAAAAATCCAGTAGCCCCCCAACCCGTAGATTGATCCCAGGACCTATCGATAACCAGTCGTTCTCGTAACCATTACAATCATCAAAAACAAACACCAAGTAAGCCTTGGTTAATTAATTATATTTAGTAACTAAAATTTAAATTGATATTGAATCGATTAACGTGTTGCTAATTTCTTAATCGCTTTTAGGGACTAATTACGCTGACGTGTAAACACCTTTATCAGAGATTCGGATAAGAAAAATATTTTCATATGGCCAATCCACACCGGCGTATTATCATTGCTATTTTTGTATATCATAAATGATTATCACACATCAATATCAGACATGTTTACATCCTGTGTCGCACTCGCCCAGAAGCAGTTTAATTGAATTGATTTCGCGGCCAATGTATGTACATATGTACATGTGTACATACTATGTATCTTATGTGCTATCAACGTGATGAATTAAATCGATTGCTGGACATTAATATCACATAAGATTTCATTCCGCCTGTATTTCCCTTGAGGGGTAGGTTAAGACTACACACTTATATAAATAAACGAACACATGGAACAGATTTAATATAATAGGAAACTATTAAGGCCTTTATTATTTGGTAAACATTTCGATAATATACAATAAGTAAACATGTGATATCTTTTGTGCCAGTTCTTTCATCAATGCCGGTGAAACAGATACGGTTTTCAATTCCAAGATTCAAAGCTATTAATCGCATTTATAAATCCGTGAGGGAAAACAGATAGAACAAAACAAATGGTACAGTTGTATAGAAAAGTGCGTTCTGAAACAGCCGCACAATTAAGTTATTACAAGATTAGCGAGGAAGCATATTTAGCGAAGTGACACAGCAAGGTACAAAATAGTGACAGAGAATCAATAATAGCAAGGTTCATTGATAATGTCCACTTTTATACGCAACAGGAAGCAGAGAGACATTTCCTCGATGAAGGTAAAAGCAGACTTTCTGTATTCAAATACGTATACAATACAGTCGAATCTCCCACGGGTACTAAATATTCACGAGGACTTGATTTACGAGCGGGAAGGGCATGTCGAGATAAACACTGGGAAACTGACGGAGCGGCAGCTACGATTATACATACATTAGTTAGGTATTCAATCAAATGTAAAATGAGATATGGATGATAAAAAGAAAAACGACAGCAAAAAATTAAATTGTTACGATAAATATAAAATTGATAAAGCTTAACAGAATCTGCTGAATAATATGTAAAGACGAAAACGATTAAACGACAAATAAAAAGCAAGGAAATTAAAAAATACTGGAACTGTCACTATGAAGTAAGTGCCTAAAATTATGATATTGAAATTTGGTATGTTAGATACATATATTACGGTATGAAACTAAAGTTCAAGTAAACACAAACGAACATGCTAAAGTGAAACCGCCGAGGGAAGCTCTCATACAAACAAATACTTGGTTGGGCTATTTCAATTAGTGTAACTTCTACGCCGTTGGCTGTACTAAGACGTTATGAAAATCGGACAACTCGCATAAATTTACAAGCCATGTCCATTAAACAAACAACTTATTTACACCGTTAGTCTTCTAAATAAACATTACATTTTCAATACAGCTATGATAGTGAATGTATGTAAGAAAATCTCGCCTTATCATCTTTATACCTAATTGCGTCGTTGGTCGTGCTCGGTGAAAGCCCGTGTATCGATCAAGAGGACTTCGGTCCAAATCCCAGGTTACTAGATTTTTCTAACTTAGATTTTCTAGTAGTGACTCGGAGTTTGGATATGTGCCCGGTGCATGGCAATACGCTCACCACCTATTCCATAGTGGGACGTTAACGTAACTGGTGAAATGTGAGCGTACACTACACTCTCCTGCCTACCTCCGTTAGGATTACAGGCGTGATGTTATGTTTTTTACCATCTTTATATCAATTGATTTAATGAATAAGTTTCCCATAACGCGAATAGTTATAATCTTGTTGGTGTTGAATCCGCTAGTATCATAAATCTCGTTAAGGGGTCGGACGACATTTAAATATAATAGGATAGGTTTTGACCTCGCTTAGGCCCGATGGACAGCTTAAATGCGTACCCAGAAGTACAAGACGAACTAAGAAAAATGATCATCGTATACATATAAATTACTGAAGTATCAAATAGATTTTTCATAGTAAAAAACAATGAATACCTACCTGTTTAGGGCTTTTTACTGGACTGGATCGTTTATTAATCGGCGGCCGAATGTAGACAATAGTGGCAAAAATGTATCAAAGTTCGTAAATTATATTAATACAATACACGAAATATCAGTACCTACATGGGTTAAATTTACACATCATTGCTAGTTATTCGTTTCCGGTGGTGCAGGTCCATTAACTGGCTACTCAATATTCAATTGCGCAACGAGGGGGTGCTGGTGCGCCATCTATTGGAAATAGAAAGTACTATGTAAATAGAGGACGCCAGAACAGATAGGCCGTTGGCGCCGAGAGCGGCCGCGGCTGACGGCCTCGTTTCCTCATGCAAATTGTCATCAAGCTCGGGCCGGGGTTCAAATACAATACAATCTCGATGGTAATTGAACTTCCAAACATTCGCCAAATAAAACGTTACAACCTGTATAGCCTATGAATGAATTGAAAATTTATCACAAATTTAAAAATTATTAAGAGACCTAATGTTAAGTAAATAAATCCCAATATCCGAGTAACGCTGTTGAATTGTCTGCATATCAATTGTCCCAGGTTCAAATCTCCGGTCGGGTATTACGGCATTTTATGAACTTGTGATTCCTAGCAGTAGCTCGGAGTCTGGATTTGTGCCCGATGCATGGCAATATGATCACCCTCTATCCTATAGTGAGATCAGTGAGATGTAATTTAGTGAGATGTAGTTTATTATTTTTATTTATTTATTTATACATCACGGTTAAAGAATTCCATGGAAAAATAACCAATGATCACATCTAAACTCAGCCAATGTTAATTTACATACGGGTCTATTTTCAACCGTAATGTAACGTACATAATTTTATACATATATTTTGTACTTACTAGGTGTGTTATTGAATCAATGGTTATGAATAAATATCTTCTATTCTATTCGTAACGTACGATATACGATGAGTTCACCGATTGCAAAAATCGCATCAGTCGACAACTTGCATCCGAAAGGAGGTGCACAATGCGCGCGGGTGTGCGCGCGCCGTGGAATGTCCGCGCGCCGTGACGTAACAGCGCGGAAACACGCTCCAGTAGCGCGGATTAGCGATTATGCCAACACCGGGATACAATGGAAACCAATAGTGCACCTATTTAAATGTCTCCCCCAATTACATTAGACAGATTAACTACTAGTCGTAATGGGATAAATGTCAATTTTTACTGTTTTCATTTTAGTCTCTTTTATGTTATAATTACAGGATAGCATTAAACAAAATATTTTTGAATTTTGAAATTTGCCGGTTGCGCCTGTATCTAAAGACGTACAGCAGGGTTAATTAACTATATTTTATGGGTAGATAGTGTGTGATGATTTAGTTCACAGTAACAGTAAAATCTATCAATAACCATGTGTAGTATTTATCTGTTATAAGTTCGGATTAAGATCTCATTACCGATAAGCTTAAGCGAGTCCTTTTCATTATCTACGGTGCCAAATTAAATCTAGAAATCAAAATGATAACATTAACAGGGAACATAGAAAATATTGTAATGAAGGATAAACCGCAGATTACGTTACGAGTAACTGTCCAAAGATTAAAATCAAATTCTTGTCA